>JAECUM010040596.1:0-14307 GCA_016617855.1 Megalonaias nervosa
TGGTTCTAACTGTATTCTCATTAAAATTACAGACTGTCAAAGTTGTGTGGTTCTAACTGTATTCTCATTAAAATTACAGACTGTCAAAGTTGTGTGGTTCTAACTGTATTCTCATTAAAATTACAGACTGTCAAAGTTGTGTGGTTCTAACTGTATTCACATTAAAATTATAGACTGTCAAAGTTGTGTGTTTCTAGCCGTATTCTCATTAAAATTACAGACTGTCAGTCTCGTGTGATTGTAGCTGTATTCTCATCAAAATTACCAGACAGCGAAAATTGTGTGATTCTGTAGAAAAATCATACATTCTGTTCGAATGAAACTGCGCAGAAAAGGATTGACAAGAAGTTAAGAATAAAACAAAAGTTTTATGCATTCGACACTTCTCGATCACTCCTCGTTTCGTTATTAGCCGAGGTGATCCGCATGGCTGCTCTCATTACACATATTCACAGTATGATCCGCATGACTCATCGAATGATATCGATGGATAAAAGGTATCTTCCTTTGATGTAAACGAACTTATTTCAATGGTTCGTTGATGACGTATTTATGTTTATACATATTCTTTCAAAATGACGAAATCTTGTCGCAGGCAGTCACGGTGAACAGAGAGTCCTTCCGAGTTTCGTTCCTGGCTTGCAACGATGGGCCAGACATGAACAATAGAAGTATTTATTACTTGTATCTAAACTCTGGCAAATTTATTGCTTCAAATTTATACTTCACAGAACTGTAGGCAAGTTTGGACCAGGTATTGGAAGACAGCAAGAGTCATAAAAATTCAGACAAAAACAAAACCGGAGACAATGGAAATTGAACAAAAAGTTAGGCAATTGTCAGAGAATTTACAAGAGACTAAATGAGAGGCTCCATATATTCCGGGACTATTTTGAAATAAACTGTTATAAACAAATGAAATTAATATAGAATATGATTCAAAGACTTAGAAAGAAACATACATTTTTCATTAAAGTATATTGTAATACTCCAAAAGGGGTTTCTTTACCGAGCGATTTCAACCCCTGACCTGAATCCCGCTGGAAGTCACGCGTTTCCCCTTGATTCCAAAGACTTCCATACAACTACTGTTGTAAACTGGAAGTTTCATCGCGTCCAGGCTATAAATAAAATTACTGTAATTAATACATGACCACAACTAAACATTTACATCACAACTTCCTGTCAATCTCACAATTTTATGGTTTCTCCTGCATACATTTCCGTAACGTAGCGCCAGTATTTGTCGCCGTGAAAATATACAACTCTAACAACTAATACAGGAAACTATTTTTACTACGCCACCTAGGGCCAGTCAAATCATGATTTAAGCCTCATTTTGCCTGTAACTCTACACCATATTTACCATCTTAGCAACAATAAACGGCGCCTCCCGACGACGGAACAGTGCCTCCTTGTTTATTCCATTGGGCATTATACGAGTCCCCTATCATAAATACTGCACATGGAGTCACACAATCAATTCACACAATTAGATTTTCATAGGGACAACTGAGCTCATGTGGCACTGACCTGATCTCATTAATATTAAACCATGACATCATGAAATCTCACCAACACTTCACTCCGTGACGTTGCCTCCTAGTAATTGGGTAATTATTCGGTCTGAAGACCATTTCCCCAGCACCGACTTCATATATTCAAACAAGTAATGAAAAACTCGAAAAAAATCCTTAAAATGGAGAGTTATAAACAATTGCGCATACTCCAGATTTATCACATTATTAATAGAGTCATCATTGATTATCGTTCCTCTTGTTGGAAAATCTTATCTGTATGAAAAAATGTGTCGATCTAAAAATATCACCCCACCTTTAATATATATATATATATATATATATATATATATATATATATATATATATATATATATATATATATATATATATATATATATATATATCTGTTTGGTGGTGGTGTGATACATAATAAATGTTACCAATTTGCTGTCAAATATTAACCACGCCTCCGTACATATGTCGACTTTTATTTAAATGTTTTCAAATCTTGACGACACCTCCTTACACAAACAGACCCTTATTTAAATGCATTATAATTATCTCTTCTGCATAATATAACTGACCTGACTTCGTCAGAAAATTATCAACACGTTATCACGTATATCACGGCATTGAATCTAGCTCGACCTACAAGACTTTGCTGCGTAGTCAGGGCCTAGTTCAGTCAAAAAATATGTATCATAACTTCGTATTAGATAGAAGCCGACAATCTGTCCATTTCATTAGAATATTTTCAGGAAATCGTCCACTCGAAATACGGACATTACAGTCCATGCATTCAGCACGTTTTATATTAAGAACCATGCCACAGTAACTGTGCCAATGAATGTTTAAACGGACATAACGTTGTCATCAGCTACATACACATTCCTGCATACCGCATACAAGTGACCCAAGCAATATGTATGCATCATAGATATGTCATAATAGGTACTTTTAGAGTGCACAAGGCCCTAATAAAAATTTAGCTCAAAAGATAAACAGTTCGGCCATTCTGGTAGGCGTATATCCAAGAAGAAAGACTGCCAGTTTTGAAATTTAGTAATACCATTATTGCTGCCTGACAAATACGTTTATTAGCAAGTCGTATCCATCAATTTCTACCTAAGAACTCTCATTCTGAATTTGGAGCGTTGCCAAGTTCCGTAGTTGAGTTATTTTCTGTAAGAAACGGTTTCCATAGCAATCATTCAGGTGAAAGTTAACGCCAACATATGCAGTGGCCCTTCTTGACTCACTAGTATTCAAATATCTGTTCAAGGAAAAGCCTTCGTATGAAAGAATTTATTACCTGTATCTTTTGGCACACTGCACCAAATGCAGCACTAGACCAATTATCCTCGAGAGTGAAACAACGATAATAAAGTCGTCATTGCATAAACAAAACAAAATCTGTATGTCATAAAACTTGCCACTCATAAACAAAACATTTTTTATCCGTCCAAATATCCGTCTCATCGTGAAAATGATGCCTGCACAACATAGAATTATTACAAGCAAAGACTGTTAATCCTCACATTGTATCCGTTAATTTACAGAATTTACCTTTTAATTATTGAGTACATTACTTTAAGCTATTTTGATATATCAACCTTTTCGTAGCATGGCTCCACAATATAGCAACAATTCCTTAAGTCAAGCTTCCTGTATTCATTAACACAATCTACAGTCTAATTTGAACTCCCATCTGTCCAGGTAGCTTCTTGTGGTCAATGGTTCTTACCAGTGTTTTCCCGGGTTCTTCCTCCACCATTTATACTGGCTGCCATGTACAACCAATGTTGCTCTGGGAAATGGCGATAAACAAAGGAACAACAATAATATCTGTGATCTCCATTTGTCTAAATTAAACAAGACTCTGTAGAAAACATCTTCTATACATTCCGCGGCACAGTTGGCATTGCCAATTATATGAAAGTAAAATCAACACTATTCTTTTAAGAACGCGCTTGACAAATTTCTTCTTTCTGATTAAGCCGTAGCTTAACAAATTCAGACACTTAACTACTTTCCCATCTCACAAACCTACGTGTAAAGTGTATGTTTGTTTTACTGCAATGTATGTATGTATGTATGTATGTATGTATGTATGTATGTATGTATGTATGTATGTATGTATGTATGAATGTATGTATGTATGTATGTGTGTGTGTATGTATGTATGTATGTATGTATGTATGTATGTATGCATGTATGTATGTATGTATGTATATGTGTGTGTATGTGTACATTACATGTATGTCAAACACTGTAGTAAGAGTTTTTTTTTTGTAAGTATACGGAACGTGTTACTTTGCTGTTATCTGGGACTACCTGTAAGACTCGTTGATCGTAAACCAGATATAATATTATTTAATAATAATAATAATAATAATAATAATAATAATAATAATAATAATAATAATAACAATAATTATGCATATAATTTTTATAACACTTTTGAATTTCTCACACTGAGACTGGAGGAGTGTATTATTTCCTAAATCTTATGATTTCCACCGTGAGATAGAAAATAGCTTTTGTTATTGCAGCCTGAGCAAATAAAGAACCCACCGCAACTTAGACTCATACGTACCATTACTACATTCAAATATTTGATGCCTTCCTAGATTCCTCGTGCAGAAATATATCACAAACCAGCTAAGGTTAGTGCTATCCAGAAACACATACGTACATAATAGATCTTTCCCCATACAACGTCTATGTTACCACAGTCGATGATGTTACCACAGTCGATTCTGAACCTTATAGGAGCCAGATCAGATAAAAACATGCACTATTTAAAGTGCTTATAGATCCAAGGTGTGCTGCAACCATAAAACCTAGAACTAAGTGTACAATACTGTAAACGTACAACCTAGAATTAAGTGAACAATATTGCAATCATAAAATCTAGAATTAAGTGTACAATACTGGACCGTACAATCTAGAACTATGTGTACAATGCTGTAACCCTAAAATATAGAACTAAGTGTTCAATACTGCAACCGCAAAAATTTTGAACTGTACAATACTGCAACCGTAAAATCTAGAACTTTCTGTACAATACTGAAACCAAAAAATCTTGAACTAAGTGTACAATACTGCAACCGTACAATCTAGAATTTAGTGTGCAATAATGCAACCGTACAATCTAGAATTAAGTGTACAATACTGCAACCATAAAATCTAGAAATAAGTGTACCATACAGCAACCATAAAATACAGAACTAAGTGTACAATTCTACAACTACAACCGTACAGTCTATAATTAAGTGTTCAATGCTGCAACCGTACAATCTAAAATTAAGTGCACAATACTGAAAACAGTAAAATCATGAACTAAGTGTTCAATACTGCAACCGTAAAATCTTGAACTGTACAATACTGCAACCGTACAATCTAGAATTAAGTGTACGATACTGCAACCGTACAATCTAGAGTTAAGTGTACAATACTGCAACCGTACAATCTAGAATTAAGTGTACAATGCCGCAACCATAAAATCTAGAACTAAGTGTACAATACAGCAACCATAAAATCCAGAATTAAGTGTACAATTCTACAACCGTACAATCTAAAATTACGTGTACAATACTGCAAACATAAAATCAACAATAAAGCCTACAATACTGCAACCATAAAATCTAGAACTTATTGTACAGCGCTATATGCACTAGGCGGATATCTATGTCAGTAACCTTTGCTGATATGACGCTGACTGTCTCTGAGTAGACGTTGTTTTGGATCAAGGAAACCAGCTCCCGTTCTTAACTGAAGCAGGTAAAACAGTACTTTACGTTATTTAAATCTCTGTTTACAACTTGACGCACATGAAAGCAAAACATTTCTAATACAGGCAAGTGCATGTACGATAAAGTCTGATATCATAGAAGAGCACGTGGCTGTTCACAAAGTGGCAGCAGATATAAGATCACAAACCTGAGAGCAGCAGTTTTCATTCTTGTTCTGGAATTTATATAGGGTGAAACAATGTGTTAACTCTGAAACACAAATCCCTTCGCAGAAGAAGCATGTTTGGAATAGCCGACGATATAGAGACCGGTATACAAGATTTATAACGGGAGTTAAAGTATTTTGGAAAATTGTAATTAGAACCCTTCAAGTATTGGTTGGGTCGCTTTTTCAGTGTAAAGTCTAAGCAAAGTTTAAGTATTCTAGAGGTAAATAAGGTTAAATACACAGTTGATGTAACACAAACGGCTGAAAGCAAAATATCAATTTGTTATGTGTATCTATGTTATGTGTGTTACTTTCATGATTACATATTGAAAGGGTCATTTAGTGAATAACATATTAAATACTAATTTTTTAAGAGTGGATTTGTACTTTTATGTGAGGTTATTTTAGTAAACACAGTGCGTAATTTCAAGATAGTACAAGTGTACTCTTATCCAAGTATCTGAGTTCAAGGTTATGGGGTTTCTTAAAAAGAAACATGTTGACCTAGTTTCTGAATGGCTAGCTGTTAAAGTAATTGACCTTGTTCACAAGTTTGGATTGATCTAGAATGACTTCAAAGTGAATGCGATTAGATCGTGATTGCTTCAGTGACTGGATATTCGTTGAGCGAGTCTCTTCAAATATCGGTCTTCAGTTATTTGTTATTTCGTTGAGCGAGTCTCTTCAAATATCGGTATCAATCGCTACATCTCGGCCTGACCCGGTAAATATGCAATCGGAGCAACCTCGGACATTTCCGTCAAGTGGTTACTTTTATGCTAATGTTTAAGAGTCAAAACCATATGATACACGTATAATATAGTTATAAAAAAAACTGAATAATTGAAAAATTACGAAATTTTATTTTCCAAATGCCCATGAAATAAAATCAACTTCATTTTAATTTTAATTGTTTTTCTTTTTGGGTATGGATTGTTTATATAGATAATACCTACTACCCTCACTCACTACGAAGTATACAGGAGGTGTACTGATGTACAGGTCTGCCAAAGTGTACAAGGCATTTGAAATTCAATATGGTGCTTAAATGGTACATATGGGAAAAGTATGGAATGTCTTCTTTACGGTGGTGTGAGTTATGAGTGACTATATACGCAAATAATATCGAAAAATTAGAACGGAATCATCGAGAGGTTGGATTGTGACAGCGAGAGTTAGTTACCTTGTGGTAACTGGGAGGGTATTATCATTAGTCTCCCGTTTAATCAAGTGCCTGTGTTTTCGATCCTCCTTCTGGTTTTGAAACTGCGTCGTAGTTTCCAACATAAGATGATTTACTGAAAATTAAGATTCCTATCATTAGCATCAATCTTACAAGATATTTAGTTGTGTTCATTTGAGACGAGTTATTTATTTATTTCAGCTATTCATTGGAATTACAAAGTGCTTTGATTTTCAGGTTTGACTTTATTGGGATTACTTTGAATTCTTTTGAAATACATTTTGGATTATATCACTGCAATACAATCAAGACTATTTACACATCAGCACAATAGAGTGAACTTCATTTGGAATACCACTGGAACCCATTTGGATTACTCAATAATATTGGACTTGTGATAAAAATGTTGGACTTTTTGTATAACTTTATGACTATTTAGGATTTCATTCAGTATAATGTCAGCGATTTTTTAATATTTAATTTTGCATTTTGGGGAAATTTATTATACAAAACTTGTTAGTTTTTGCTCTTTTCTGCTACTTAGTTTAAGATCTTAGAGTCCTAACAACGTATGCACGAAGTTTAGGTGACAGTGGCCAAGTTTTGGTATGGTGAGTTATATAGCATCCGTGTTACTAGATACTGATGATCGAACGCACGGATAGCTAAAACAAAAGTGTAATCCAAGCATGAATGCTAGGTAACAGTGACCTACATTTGGTATTCCTGCATTACTCTCCATCAGATGCATCCAGAAAAATATTTTCTCGAGTGTATATAGAAAGGTTCCAATGTAAGGTGGTTGTGAAAATGACAATACCTTGAATTATCCGGTAACGTTTAGGTCATGCGGGTCCGTTTAAAAATCGCTAGCCGGCACGCGCAGTGAAGGAAGCTGCACATGCCTGGTATGTTCTTCTCCGACTTGGGACAATAACATTTTCGTTCGTTCGTTCGTTTGTTCGACTGACAGAGATTCAACCAAAGATTACTGACGGCAACCCTCTATTGGACAAAAGCATAATGGCGGACATTGGGGACCGCCGTATTTAGTCATGAAATTGATCATGTATCTGGTATTTATTTACAGAACCTATGAATTCATCAGAATAAACAAACATGAAATTAATTAAGACTGAAATACATTCTTATAAAATGTTTGCAACATTCACATTTGAATTGCCATGACGTTACACATCGTTTCTAAATATATTTTAGTGCATGCACATTGCTTGTACATGTCAACAAATGTTAACGTATGAGTTAATGTACATTAGTTTGACGATAATCGGTAAAAGTAACTCTCCGACTGACAGTTTGTAATGCTATTCTATAACGAACACAGTAGTCCACATTTCCTATCAAATTCTTTCTGTGAGAAACCTTGACGAGTTCTAGGTTCATTACTAAGAAGCAATCATGGTTGTTATGTAATATGCTTACGCAGTCAATTCCTGATACATTTATGATAATTTTCCTGATGTAAGCGGCAGTGGTAAAGGACATACGATACTGTACTGAAAGTAGCGGAGAATATTTTGTTCGTCTACATAAAAGCTGATAAAATTATAGAATGTTCTGATAAAACTTACCATTATTTTCGAAAATCAGTCCAAAAGGAAGCACTCCTATCCGGCTAACATCAACACGCCTGTGCTCTATCCAATACTGCTATAGCCGAGAGAGGAACCAGAGATAGCATGCAGTTTTGACAAGTGTTGCTCTAAAAAACCTTACGCGGTATATTTTTGGCTCAACACTTTGGATACAGTCTATTGGTTGGCCTATTTATTGCTGTGAAATATATTAATTGCGCCGCATTTTGGCATACTCCTAGCTATTTGCACCATCCTAACAAGGTCATCAATATGGCTGCCATTTCTTTACTGACATAATGCTCTTTACAACAAGTCAGTTTAACATATCTAATTAAACTTTTCTTGTATGTCTGTAACTCTGTTCCAGAACATAAAGTGCTATGCACGAGTGGATATAAAAGCGACTCAGTTGCATCATTCTTTTGGTGATGTGTGCTTAGTCGTGATGGAATATGGTTTGTGCAGACAAGGTGATTGGTGCCGTTTACCCGCGGACCTGGGTTCGATTCTTCGTAGAGTACGAGTTAAAAATTCTCTAACCTGTATGATAGTATTATTTGTATTATATATACAACCACATTTTTATACTGTTACAGTGATGGTGGATAAAATAACAATATTTGCAAAACGCGACTATTGGTAAATACGTAAACATCCTTTAAACCCGCTTCCTCATTGTAAGTGTATACGGTAGCCCGTGAGTCACTGTGGTTTGTGTAAAGCCTATTTTTTTTAAACCGATTATCTTTCAGCTCAATGTATCATCGCTTGAAGAATCCATGATACGAGCGGGTAATGCGAGCGGAAACCTGCAAGATTAATGGCGCGAATTTATCAGTTCTTGATTTCTGAGATGAAGCCGAAGTTATACATAAACTGTACACTTACCAATTAGTGCCGGATTACCCATTAAGCGCACTAAGTACATGCTTAGGGCACCAGCCCAGAAGGGGCACCAGAAAAAATTCAAATTAACTGTTGATGATAACACTGAATGAATTATATATGACCATTTCGATCTGCATGCACGAGTATTTGGATTTGGAATGATGGCAACATTGGTATTTTCCCACCTTTTTAGCTTTTAATTTTGTTTTCTTGGGTTCACATTTTGTAGGGCGGGGGCACCATAATATTTTCAGTGCTTAGGGCCCTGGAAGGCCTTAATCAGGCCCTGCTACCAATACATAAATTGTACACCTACCGATACACAAACTGTACACCTACCGATACACAAACTGTACACCTACCGATACATTAACTGTACACCCGATACACAAACTGTACACATACCGATAGGTAAACTGGACACCAACCGATACACAAACTGTATATATACCGATACGTAAACTGGACACCTACCGATACACAAACTGTACACATACCGATACGTAAACTGTACACCTACCAGTTCACAAACTGTACACCTTCCGATTCACAAACTGTAACCTACCGATATAGTAACTGTACACCTATTGATACACAAACTGTACACATACCAATACATTAATTGTACATCTACCGATGCACAAACTGTATACATACCGATACGTAAACTGTACACCTACCAATTCACAAACTGTACACCTTCCGATTCACAAACTGTAACCTACCGATATAGTAACTGTACACCTATCGATACACAAACTGTACACATACCAATACATTAATTGTACACCCACCGATGCACAAACTGTACACATACCGATACGTAAACTGTACACCTACCAATTCACAAACTGTACACCTTCCGATACACAAACTGTAACCTACCGATATAGTAACTGTACACCTACCGATACACAAACTGTACACATACCAATACATTAATTGTACACCTACCGATGCACAAACTGTACACATACCGATACGTAAACTGGACACCTACCGATACACAGACTGTACATATACCGATACGTAAACAGTACACCTACCAATTCATAAACTGTCCACCTTCCGATACACAAACTGTACACCTACCGATACATTAACTGCACACGTACCGATTCACAAACTGTACACCTACCAACACATTAACTGTACACCTACCGATACACAAACTGTACGCATACCGATTACAGAACACTTGTCGGTTCTGCTTATATTGTTTATTGTGAAATTCCTACAAGATATCCCTCTTTGCCTTTTATTATTTAGTTAATTGATTTTATGACGTACAACTCGACATATTTATATGAACGAAGAAAGCAAAATAGATTTATAAGTGATAAATAGGAATAAATATACGAAGTCATATTGCTAAAACGTTAAGAGCCGCTTAAATCAAGAATATCAGGATTTGATGTGTTGACGCTAGTTCATTTTTCATTTCAAAAGATGAATAATTGATTAGCTAGTCTAGTAATGGCGTTGGCTGCCATTATAAATATTCATACCGTTATAACAGTAAATAATGCACATACTATTTTAATATCGATCAGAGATCCGACACGTCAAGATTTGAGAGAGAGAGAGAGAGAGAGAAACGGGTGGCGCAAACATTATACAATGCAACTTAAGAGAGAGAGAGAGAGAGAACCAGGTCCCAAAAAAATGTACAATGCAACCTACAATATTCAGTGACTATATGCACGTCTTTATGTAATATTTTTTAACAAGGTCATGTTGGATACATTCTGTTTATCAGATTAGAAAAAAAAATCTTTGTACATCTGGAGCATCTTCGCTAGCCAAGGTTCCGATAACCCTATCTACACCTTGGCATATCGAGCAGATATTTCTGAGCTTCGGGTCTGTGAATTTCATTGGATGCGGCGGCAAGCCATCGCATCCAATCAAAAATTAAGTTGTTCAAATTTTGAACACTGCTCCAACGTGATCGAGACAAGGGGCACACACAGCTTGAATGGATTGATAAATAAGCAATTTTCCAGTGTCGGTCCGTGTATGCACAAATACCTCTCACTCAAATACATTTATAATGGCTTCCCTCTGGTACATAGTAATACTTTCGATGTTAAACTTAAAGCATCCTTTTTAGGTCAATTGCAACCACCTTTTTCGGCGGAAGTATAATGCACCACGCTATTGGTTAGTTGGCATTATATACTAAGGGAGGCAACACATGAATAGCACCAGTATAGCTGTTCGAACCGCCAAGGTGTTGATAGGGTTATCGAAACCGTTGAATATATTAGTTAATATATAGTGCAATGAATTTGAAATAAATCTTGATACCTCGGTTATTACACCATTGCCTTGCATGACATTTTGACTTCTTATGTGAACAACGCAACGTTGCAACAAATTTTCACTGAAGGTGTGGCAACGTTGTTCTATTACGTTATGACAATGTGATTTTGTAAACTTGCTGGAATGTTGCTACAACATTGCTGTTTAACGTCATAATATAACATTCCCAAAACCTCCTGACAACATTCAATATCCTGTGAAGAATGACTTCCGTTTCACATATGCCCCACTACTGGCAAGAAAGTCCAATTCTACAATCAAACATTGCAAAAATGTCAATATGGTCATCGATCTATGAAGAGTAGTGAGATTTCAAGATGGATGCCAATCTGACCATACCATTAATATCAGATCACCACCATTTTCATTTGGGACCAACAAAACAAAACAAGTCAGTTGATGAAAACTTCCAGGAAGAGTAGCTATAAGATTTTCAATATGGCTGTCATGGCGTGCATACTGTTATCAGGTTGGCAAATTTTCATTTAGGATCAGCTAGATGTCATCAGATGTCATTCAGTGAAAACTTCGTATGATATGACCACCCGTCTTGGAGTCAGTCAGTTTTGCCCGTCACTCCTGCCGGGGTATATGCTGCCCACAAAAGATCGTCAGAGCCTTCTGTCCTGCGCAATCCTCTCGAGCTGACTCCAGGTGTGACCCAGCTTAGTGATGTCCGCCTCATTTTCACGTCGCCAGGTGTTTCTTGGTCGACCCCTTCTCCGCTTGCCCTGAGGGTTCCACCTCAATGCCTGTCTGGTAATTGTGGTTGGCGGCTTACGTAGGGTGTGTCCTATCCAACCCCACCTTTTCTCCATGATCTCATCCTCTACCGGAAGCTGAGAATGTTCTCTGCCACAGGTTGGCGTTGCTAATGGTGTCTGGCCAGCGGATCTGGAGAATTCTTCTTAGGCAGCTGTTGATGAAGGTCTGAACTCTCTTTACGGTCGACTTGGTGGTTCTCCAGGTCTCTGCTCCATACAGTAGGACTGACTTCACGTTGGAGTTGAACAGTCTGGTCTTGGTAGTCAAGGAAATTTCTTTGGAGCTCCAGATGTTCTTGAGCTGTATGAAAGCTGCTCTTGTCTTTCCGATGCTTGCCTTGACGTCGGCGTCTGTGCCACACTGCTGGTTGATAATGCTGCCCAGGTACGTGAAGGACTCCACCTCTTCCAGGGGATTTCCATGCAGTGTGACTGGGTTGTTACTGACATAATTGATCTTGAGGATCTTGGTCTTGTCATTGTGGATGTTGAGGCCAACCTGTGCTGATGTGGCTGCCAGTACGTCGGTCTTGTCCTGCATTTGCTGCTGACTGTCGGACAAGAGCGCTAGGTCACCAGCAAAGTCCAGGTCCTCAAGTTGAATCCACAATGTCCGCTGGATCCCATTTATCCTCCCTCTGGTGGACATCTTCATAATCCAAGAAGAGAAACGGCGACAGCAAGCAGCCTTGCCTCATGCCAGTCCTCACTAGGAAGCTGTCTGTGTGCTGTCCTGCATGGATGATTCTGCAGGACATTCCGTTGTAAGTATTCTTGACCAGGTTCACCAGCTTGGTTGGGATGCCGTAGTGGCGAAGAAGTTTCCAGAGTGTCTCTCGGTCCACGCTGTCGAATGACTTTTCATAATCGACAAAGTTGATGTAGAGCGAAGAATTCCACTCCAACGATTGCTCGACTATGATGCAAAGAGTAGCTATTTTGTCCGTACACGATCTGTTCTGTCGGAAGCCCGCTTGCTCATCTCGTAACTGAGTCTACGGCCTCCTTCATCCTCTCCAAGAGGACCCGGTTGAAGACTTTCCCTGGTACTGACAGGAGTGTGAATCTTCTGTAGTTGGAGGTCGCCTTTCTTGCGGATCTTGATGAGGTATCCCTCCTTCCAGTCAGTCGGTATTTCTTCTTCCTCCCAGATCTTCTCAAAGAGGGGGTATTGCATTTCCACTGAAGCTTCTAGGTCTGCTCTGAGGGCTTCTGCTGGGATGTCATCAGGTCCAGCTGCCTTGCCGTTCTTGAACTGGGTGATGGCTTTCCTGATCTCGTCTCTGGTGGGGTTGTCACAGCTTATGAGGAGGTCTGCGTTGGCTGGCTGGATTTCTGGGGGATTTTGTGGTGCTGGCCTGTTCAACAGTTCTTCAAAATATTCTGCCCATCTATTCATTTGGTGTTCTGTACTTGTTATGGTCTTTCCCTGCTTGTCCTTTACGGGTCTCTCTGTTTTGCTTTACTTGCTGGATAGTTTCTTGGTGATGTCGTACAGCTTCATCATGTTTCCAATTTCGGCCGCTTCTTCTGCCTCTGCTGCCAGTCCTTCAACGTAGTTTCTCTTGTCTATCTTGATGCTTCTTTTCACTTCTATGTGGGCGTCAGTGTACTCTTTTTGTACCTGTACGTTTGTAGCTCTTGTCCTACTGCTATTTACTGCTGTTTTCTTCTGTTTCTGCTCCTTGATTTTGCGCAATGTTTCGGCTGAAATCCATTCTTTCTGCTGGTGCTTAATGGGGCCTAGTACTTCTTGGCGTGATGATTTTACTGCCTCTTTAACTTTCTGCCATCTTTTGTTCGCATTGTCTTCCTCATCCTCAGAAAGCTCTTGTTGCACTTGGTACTTGTTGTTAAGCGTCAGTCTGTATTCTTCTTTAGTTTTTGCATCTTTCAGTAGGTTGATGTTATACTTTGTTTTCTTCTCTTTTGTGCCCATCCAGTTCTTCAGTTTCAGTTTCAGTCTTGCGACAAGTATGTGGTAGTCAGATGCCAGCCTTGCGACAACTAAGTGGTGGTCAGATGCCAGCCTTGCGACAACTAAGTGGTGGTCACATGCCACATCT
>JAECUM010040597.1:0-32136 GCA_016617855.1 Megalonaias nervosa
GCGACAATTGGACATTCATGTTTAAAAAAAGGGTCCCCGCACTATAGCGAGAAAAGGGAATTTAACATGGGGAATTTTAACATGGGTGGGCCTATAGAGCGACAAAGGATTGGGCCTGTCTAGCGATAAGGGGAATTTAACAGGGGGTGACGTCACGGCACTGGACACTGGGGAAACAATGGCAAAAATGTTGCAAGTGGCTGACCTCAATCGGACGGAACAGTGTGGCAAGGGGTTACGCGTTATTCTCACCCATGCCACAGAGGAATCTAGCTGTTTTGCTAACCTTACTTTTCTTATCTCAATCTAGTCATCTCAGAAAAGTCGTCTCAGTCAAAGTGTCCATGCGATCAGAACTACTTTTAAAAAAAGAAACCCTTGTTGTCTTCTGCTGTGCCTGACGTTGTTGTTCTAAAATTAAACAACAACAACAAAAACAAATATATAACAAAAACATAGTAACTTAAGGTCAATCCATCTTTGAGAACACACCATACCAAAACATTTCGAGAGAGACAAAGACACACGCACACGATGAAGAGCTTTTCATATTACGCTAGTTTGTTCCACACAGCATGGTCAGTTTTATCCTATATGCAGGCCTATCTCAGTACATTTTCATGTCAGAGCCATTAAATGTAGCTAAAGCTACCTAACTAGTTTTAAATACTTCGTGTGAAACAAATTAAATACTGTTAGATTAATTTAATGACGCTGACCTGAAAACTGACTGTGATACATATATGATAAAATTCTCAATGCCGTGTGAAATAAACTATGACAGAAAACACTGATCTATGCACATAGTCTATAGACCTATACACTTCATGTCCTCCCGACTATCTTAACAACTACAGAAAACTTAGTAACAGCCAGAAATGTGTTATGTCAAACATGCTTTATTCTAATTTTGTTAAGCATCTCCATTGTGCCCCAGTTGAATCAAAAATATACGTACAATTTTTAATGACAAATAATGCACTTACCAGCCTGAAGGAATCATTTATCCGTCAACACATTAATCCATAAGCAAATTTCACTGTAGCACTTGCCATATTTTAAGACAGAAAAATACATTTTCAAAGATTCCGTGAACTTGAAAGTTTAGCACATGGTTATCCGCTTGGGTCCGTATTTGGAGGGTTTTTATACACGGGGGTAATTTTACAATTAATATTAATTGCAACACAAGTATTTCATAAACAGTTTCACCTGCTCCAAAGAAAAGAAGACTTATATGAGATAGTGACACAGATCTTTAATTACCCAAGTAGTGTAGTGGGGCACCATAGCTCTCATCATACCAAAGAAGGAAAATCAGCCTGGGGCACTATGGCCCTCCGATTTATGCCCAAAAAATCACCCTGGGGCACTATGGCTCCAAAGGGAATTTTGTATTAGCGACTAGCACACGCTGGGCCTGTATAGCGCCAAGAGGAATGGAACAGGTACGGTGACGTCACGGTGCTGGTTATTGGCAACAATGTAGCAAGGTAGTACTGTGACGTCATGCCACCTGTGTCATTGCTATAGACAAACACGAATCAGTCGCGTTCGTGTCAGTGAATAGTAGAGTAGGGTTTTAAATTTTTTTAGGCAAGAAAGAATAAATCTTTTCGAGGCATATGAAGTGCCTTTGTCTTCTTCTTCTATTGTCTCCACTTCTTCCACCACGTTCTCACTTTTTCAATAATTCCTTTCTTCTTCTTCTTTTCTTTGTCGGGAATCCAGTCAGGATGTCCCAAAGCTCTAAACTTTTCCTGTACCTTCATCCAGTTCCTGTTTAGTTTTTCAAACTCTTCTTTTCTCTTGATGTTTTCTTTGTCCTTTCTTTCTTTTGTCCAGGTCTCTTTAATCTTTTTCACTTCTTCTTTCATTACCTTTATCATGATGTCTTCGCCTTTCTTTAAATTGTCTAAGCCTTTTTTGACAAAAGGCCACTCAGTTAAATGGAATATGTCTTCCAAAAACATCTCACTTTGATAACAATATCAAGAACCTGCTTCAAGGTTCCCACTCTTACATATTTAGGATGGATGAAGCCTCTCAACTTCTCCACTTCCTCTTCAATCATCCATTGTAATTCATAATTAGCTGCTTTCAGACTGTTCACCAAGTCTAAGCTACCTGGGAATCTCCATTCCTTTTCAAGCCTGTCCAGCACGTAGGCTCCATCCATCATTCAGTACCAACTGTCTTTCAATTTGTTGAACAAGTCCATGTTGCCAGTCATTTTTATGTTCTGTGTAGAATGGCGCGAATGACGAGCTCTCTGCTTTATATCCGTGGAGCACGGACGTGAACGAAAACATCCCTTACAGTCACTTGACATAATATATACTATCCTCATGAACAAACTAGAAAGCATAAAACACAAAAATATACTATCCTCACCAACGAACGAGAAAGCATAAAACACACAAATATACTATCCTCACCAACGAACGAGAAAGCATAAGACACACAAATATGCTATCCTCACCAACGAACGAGCAAGCATAAAACACACACCTATATACTATCCTCACCAACAAACGAGAATGCATAAAACACACACCAATATACTATCCACACCAACGAAGGAGAACGCATAAAACACACAAATTTACTATCCTCACCAACGAAGGAAGAGATGAAAAACACACCTATCTATTATCCACGCCAACGAAGGAGAACGCACAAAACACAAATTTACTATCCTCACCAACGAACGAGAAAGCATAAAACACACCTATCCACTATCCACACAATCGGGATGAGAAGAAAAACACACACCCATATACTATCCACACCAACGAAAGAGAACTCACAAAACACACAAATTTGCTATCCTCACCAACGAACGAGAAAGCATAAAACACACCTAACTACTATCCACACAATCGGGATGAGAAGAAAAACACACACCGATATACTATCCACACCAACGAAGGAAGAGATGAAAAACACACCCATATACTATCCACACCAAAGAAGGAGAACTCACAAAACACACAAATATACTATCCACACAATCGGGATGAGAAGAAAAACACATCTATCTACTATCCTCACCAACGAACGAGAAAGCATAAAACATATACACATATACTATCCACACCAACGAACGCGCATGCACACACACACACACACACACACACACACACACACACACACACACACACACACAAACAGTAAAGGAGTGAGTGTTTATAGTCACACTACTCTACATTCACACGAATTGGCAAATTGAATAGTCTCTCTTTTCTAGAGATCTGGCTAACCCTGAGAAGGGCTGGGTTTTTTTTAGAACTTCAAATGCACCTAGCTAATGGTGACACCTTCCTGGCCTGGCACCACACACGCAACGTCTGCTCCAGTCATTCTCCCAATTGACACGAGTGGTTGGGAGAGCAGACGGGGCTTGAGTGGCTTCACTATCCTACTCCTCTGTTTGTGGAATAGTGAAGACTTGTTGTTCCCTCTGTCCTCTGTGCCAGACCCGGGGATGATGATGATGATCTGGCCTCCTTGTCTCCTCTGCACGTTGTACTGGTTGTGGCTGTGGTTAAGGTATTCTTACTGTCTGTGGAGGTGTTCTCATTTCTGGCTTCACCTCACACTGAGGTCTCATGAAGAGGTGAGGCAGGATCTTTTCCTTCTCCATTTCTTTCTTTTTCTTCTCCTCCTCTTCTATCCTGTCTTTCTCCTCTATGGCCTCCCTAGTAAATTCGTCTAAAAGACGACTGGCATACTCCAGGTGCATTTGGAGCTCCAACAGTTTTTGTAGTCTGCTACTCATTTTTAAGTTGACGAGTCAACGATGGTAGCCAGATTGACAATTGTGCCGCTTTATATACTTGAAGCACGGACGTGAAGGAAAACATCCCCTAACACCCAAACTTACTATCACATGAAAACGCGCGGACCTAACAGAAGCACTCACGTTGACTTTTTTACTTTTTACTTACAAACACAGACAGGCACGACTGGACAAGACAGAGAAGACAAAGGGTGGATTTTTTTTTACTGACAAAAGAAACGAAGTGCTTATAGACACACTTCTATTTATTTTTTTAAAATTTTAAAAGTTTTGGCAAACTGAATTAGTATGTCTTTTCGAAAGTATTGGGTAGCCCTGAAAAGGGCTGGTTTTTTTTGTTTTTTTTTTTAAACGGGAGTAATGGCAATCTTTTTTTACTGTCTAAGATTGAGTCCCCGTCTGGCGGCAGGCTTTCCTATACGATACGGTCTCCTTCTGCGGAAAGAGAAAGAGAATTCTTTGGTGTCCACACGGCAGTCCACAAAACCTCTGTCTGGTTCTTGCTGCTGCTGCTGCTGCTGCTGTTGCTGCTGTTGTTCTTCTCTCTGCTTCTTCTGAAGTCTGTACTTTTCAGTCCATTCTTCTTGTTCTTTCTTAATTTTCTCTCTAAAGACCTCTTCTATTAGGTCTTGGGCTATGGATAACATCCTGACATTCTCTATCTCTTCAGGTTTAGGTATCAGGTTTAGCCTGACACGATGTAAACTGACGTAAGCTTCGTTCAGCTGGGCTAGTCTGGAAGGCATGTTCATAGGTTGAAGAGTCAACAGTGAATGGTCAGACTGGAGAACAACCCGCTGTATATGGTTCAAACGCGGACGCGATAGAAAACATTCCTACTCGGTTTTAGTGTCGGAACGCTATGATAGTGAATGTCATGGTGAGGGATAGAGAGAAGTCAAAGAGCATATATTCACAGTGTTTTTTATGAAAACAAACGACAGACACATTTTTTTCAAAACACAACATTTTTTATTCAACCAACAAGTAACAAGTCATAAGTAACAAGTAACAAGTAACATCAAACAAATTATTTTTGACAAGGTTGACAACGTTGTGAAATCATGTGAGATTTCCATTGACGGAAGTCATGAGGCCATTGATGTACACTATGTTTCCTAGCTAAAGACAAAAGATAACTATAATGGTCACAAAACCATTGATCTACTTTCTCATCGTTTCTAGAAGAGTGACAATCAAAATAAGTCACAAATGTTCTAAAGGATATCCAAGACTGCGTTGATGAAGAAAATACACACAATATTGTCTGGGCATTTCTTCTCATAAAGTCAATGATATCGCCTTCCAAAGGGGGTAATCCATACAAATCAAAATATTCCACACAATTCTCTTGAGGGAAGTAGACGGCAACCCAGTGAGTTCCTGGGAGATGGCTTTCGTCCGTGTTGATGACATAAGCTTGATGGTCTTGAGGTTTGCGATGAGGTAGTTCATCTTTAGCGCACACGACAGGATTCCAAGAAGCAGTATACGAACTATTGTTCAAAAGGTAATAAAGTTCCCAGATATCCATTTTTTTGTTGTGTTGTTTTTTTCTTCACAGGTAATAATAAGTCATCAATTCAATTCTGACTGTTTGTTTGAAACGATCTGTCAAGTAGCCGTTTCTTCGCCTTGTCTCCGCACTCTGGGCTAAGAGAGCTTCGATGCGATAGATCTCTAGAGTAGTCAATGGAGGACAGGAAAGATCACGCAAGCCTTTATACCACTCATGCAACACTGCTTCGTCTGAGATGAGACTCCAAGCTTCGTCCAGATACTCGTCCAATTTTTCTTCTTGACTCATCATCATATATTTGTCGTGTTGAATTTGACTGGGATGATCGTTTTGACATCCATAACAATATTTCTTGGACAATTCCGTAATTGTATTCGCTAGGTGTTTAGCAAAACAGAACACTAAATGTTGTTCTTGTTCTGGCCATCTGGACTTGACTACTACCTCGGCCTCTTTGTCTTGGTCTTGTGGTTTTGCTTTCACGCTATCCTCCCATTCCATGTCCAAAGATTCTCCACTGTTTAAAGAGGGATAGGAGTCTTCCATTGTGTATAATAGTCTAGAATGACTTCTCTCAAACTGTTGATTTCTATGGTATTATCGAATTCAGCATACAGGATGACGTTGACCGTCTCAGTGAGAGCTTCTGCAAACTGAAGTTCCGCACGCAGTTGACCGGATTTTATAGGGTGGAAATGTCCCTCGTCGCTGCCTTGGTCTGGAGAGAAATCAAAGGCCCACAAAGTGTAACCTCCGACATAATCTTCGTACGAAATACCGTGACTGGCGTTGGTTCCTAGTTGCCCCGTAGCTTCGTACAGGGACAAGTACGATCTCAAGTAATTCTTCTGGGCAAAGTTAGGTTCGAAGGGTCTGGTACACAAAGTCTTACCATTGCGACTGACTTCAATTTTGGACACTCTATAGTGCTTAAACTGGAAAGGATTTTGATCGTGGGCTCCGTTGAAGGCTGCATTACTGACGATACCAACGATTAAACGTTTGGGTAACTGTCCTTGGAACAGATGATCTTCGATCTTGGATCGGAGTCCAGCAGCAATGGTGAATGTTTTCACTTCTACAGGTCGTATCGGATATTTGGCGGTCGATCTGCTCAATGTGTGAATGATGTCGTTTCCCGCTTTAGGTAACACTTCAACACGACGCACGTAAAGTCTGGCTTCTTGGATGATGGTTTTGTACTCGTTGGCATGAGCCATCAAATGGAAAGCGACACTGCTGCGATTGAGTCTCAGGCGAATATCCGGAGTGGATACCGTCGAAGGAAAATCCTGCAAGGTCGTAGTTTAGAACTGATGGATCGTTTTCATTTGGACATGTGGTTGCAAGACAAGTATTTGCTGAACGGAGTGTTCAGCAAATACTTGTCTTGCAACCACATGTCCAAATGAAAACGATCCATCAGTTCTAAACTACGACCTTGCAGAATTTTCCTTCGACGGTTGTTAAAACCCACATTGTGAGGATTGTCATCGGCTGTCAGGGCTGTGTCGTTAAACGTGTCTTCACCTGCGGTGTCAGGTTTCCATACCACGCAAGCATCCAGATGAGTGTTCTTGGCCTCTTTTCCGTACGTCAAGAGATTTTCTAGGTACGCTCGGTAAGGGTAAGTATCCATGCTACTGCTGACCAGTTTGTCATTCAAGTACAAATCCACTTCACTGAACAAGGAATGCATGAAATTGTTGACGGGAGCTACTCTGGCATCGGCTCCTGGATTGGTGTTGTCGGTTTTGATCACTTTCAGTTTCAGCTACAAGTAACTGCTATTCAGATCGAGATAATCTTCTGGTTGTCCTTTGATTTCAAACTCGATTGGAGCTGAATCCGTCAAAGAGGAGACGGGATGAAATTCGACCCATTGGGATTCTTGCATCGTCATCGTGGTGGGTGGCATAGCACACAGATCTAGTTCCGACTTGGAACAAGCACAAGACTCTCGGTGCATCATTTTCTTTTTTTTAATAATCAAAAACGTCTAACTCTCGGACAGTTTTTCTTTTCTTAGACTTTCTAGCTCTAGGGGTGTGAAGTCCTCTGAAGGGGTGTTTTCGTCGTCTTTTTCTGCCTTTTCCTTGCTGTGGCGTCAGGGAAGTAGGAATGCCTGACTCGGCATTGCCCAGGGCATTTATAGGAGTTTCTCGCCGACCCAAAAGGTCTTTACCCGTTTGAAGCAAGACATTTTTGCCTGCTCTCAAGAAAGCTTCTTTGGGGTTTTGTTTGTCAATGATGACATTTTGGAGAAATTCTTTACCTTGCCTAAACGCGGCATCTTTTAAGGCGTGCAATCCCCGTATCACCATCGGTTTCAAAACGAGAACCACTGCACGAAAGGCCGATTTGAGCATATCACCTAAACCATGTCCTCGCTGTCGAGAGACTCCTTGGTACACAGGATACATGACTGACAAAAAGTTAGAGTAATCGTTTTCGAAAATGGAGTTTCACTGTGACTTTCCCTGTGGTGAATGGAATATTTTGTCCCAGATCTCCTTTTATTGTAATGTTGACAGTGTCGAAATACGACTTACTGACGGGCAAATAGTGAGGATGTACAAATTCGCGGTGAACGTGATAGGTATTTCCACCTTCCTGGTCAACAACCGTGGCAGAATCCACTTTGAAAGGAATGACACGCAGTAACGATACAGAGGTGTGTCCCACTACGTTGTACTCCACCACATCGGAGTATACAAACATCAAATTCAGTCCTTGGTTCATTTCTACAGGGAATCGAAAATATCTCCCAAAATCTGAGTTACTGGTCACGGCTGGTATTTCGTTTCTCATCTTGATCAACTTGGGGTCTCCACCCAAAATGTCATACAATTCAGGACAAAATGTAATGGCCAATACTTTGTCTGAAAATTTGATGAGTAGGCGACGAGATATTTTGTGGTAATCGATCGTGACACTTTTTCTGGTTTTCTCCAAGACTTTACCAAACATGAAAATGAACCTGTCAGCCATGGTGTTCACCAAATGTTGACCACTAAAATAATAGCCCACAGGAATTTTCAACAGATAAGTGGTTCGTTTAGTTTTGGGGTCTTGTGATTTCATAGAGTCTGCTATACTGCTACGTTCATCAAAGGCTTGTTGCACTTGTTCGTCATGAACTTCTACCGTAAAAGTGTTTTGATTTTCGATGATGTTTTTGATTTGTGTAGGGTGAATCATTTCCACTAAAGCCACTTCCCCATAGGCTTCGTGATCCAATTGGATGGCTTGAGGTAATCTGGCCCAGAAACAGCACAAAGTGTTATTGGGAAACACCTCCATGGAACTGTCACTGGGTAACGTTAAGTAAAATTGGTTGTTCATAATTCGAGAGTTCTAGTGTCTGAGGAGTCACTGGAAGTCAGAGGAGTGTCTAAAAGAGGATTTTTGTGATTGGATTGGTGACTAACGTTGGACGCAAGGCCACCGTTGTTGTTGTTGTTTCCGTTGGAAGAATATTTCAGAGACGGATTGGGAAGAAGGTAACCAATGCAACTGCTCAGTAAAATAGTCCACAATTGTTTGTCTCCTTGTTGCGAACTCAAATTGGCAATGGCAGCACCGATGACACAATACACCACAAACATTTGGCAGAAAAAGACGATTTACGTTTTAGGCACACGTTCTCCACACCACACCGACAAGGGTTGCTTTTGTAGATCTTGCAGAGAAGAACTGGGCGACGGAGTGGTCACTGCAGTAACTGAGGCTGTGTTGAAGGGCATGATGGTCACTTCTTTTTATAGTCGATGAGTTGCGAAGCGGCGATCCAAGAGTCAAAACTGGGAGGATATCCTTTCCAACGTACTTTGACTTCTTTGACACGTTTCTTTCCTACTTTTCGGGTTCTTCGATCGAGAATGCTTTCGATCTCGTACACGTCGTCTTCTTTTTTGGTCACACATTGTAACTCGGGCAAGTAAAACGTTCCTTTTAACTCTTCTCCGTTCATGTCTTCTAATTTATAGACGGGAGGATAACGACCACGCACACGTTCAGTGACACGAAACAATTCGGTGGTCCAATTGAGTAAATAACCTTTGTCGAAAGTGCGTTTGGTTTTGCCAATGCGTACCCAATCTCCTGATGCCAACACTCCACCTTTCCTGGGGACAGGCCCTGTCGGGGACGTACCAAACAGTCGCTCGAAGACGGTCACTTCGTTGTCGGGAGTCACTTCTTGGGGGGCACACCCTATGCTCCGATGGTAAGATTGATTGTACGATTGGACGAGGTGTGGCAAGACGTCAATGTACTTGAGAGTGTGTTGATGCGTAAATATTTCCACATGCGTTCTTTCAAGGTGCGTTGAAAACGTTCCACGATGCTGGCTTTGGTTTCGAGATTCTCGGTGGTGAAAAAATGAATGTCACGTTTCTTCAATTCTTTTTGGAAAGCTTGATTCAGAAATTCGGTGCCTTTGTCAGTTTGCCATCGAAGAGGGTGACGCCCGCTTTGTTTCAACACCAGTTGCAGGGCTCACATTAACTCACTGCTCGATTTGGAAGTCAATGGTACGACCCAAGCAAATTTGGAAAAGACGTCGATGACACAAAACAAATATTTGTAGCAACGATTGTAGGTGGCCAAATAAGAGACATCAGCTAAATCGGCTTGCCATTGGTGATCGATACCCTCTACTTGGGTGCGACTTCTGGAAAATTTTGGTCCAATGGGTTTGTGTAAGGTGTACGTGGCTTGTTCTTGTAACCAGCGTTGCACCTGAGGTAAACGGATACTTTTCAGTCGAGTTTTGGCAGCACGATACAACTTCTGAACTCCACCGTAACCTGCGAAATGGGATGGATCGTAGCAAATGCTGGCTAACACCTTCTCCATGTTTTAATAAGTGATCCAATCTTCACTGATGTTACTCTGAATGGGACGAGGGGGTGGTTTAGAAACGGTTTTACGTGTCCGATGTGCCACGGGTGTAGAAGTGGAAGGTAGTGGTG
This sequence comes from Megalonaias nervosa, assembly GCA_016617855.1. Classification (NCBI taxonomy): domain Eukaryota; kingdom Metazoa; phylum Mollusca; class Bivalvia; order Unionida; family Unionidae; genus Megalonaias; species Megalonaias nervosa. The sequence goes on from JAECUM010040597.1 coordinate 10,298, forward strand.
GTGGTGGTGGTGGTAATGGAATAGCTTTGGTCTTCTTTTCTTTTTTCACTTCTGCTTTCCCTTCTTTCTTTTTCACTTCTGTCGAAGATGGAGTGGACATCATCTTTTTAACCCAAGCTTTAAGTTCTTCTCGTTGGGGTGTAGGGGAAGGGGTCAACAAGGACGCTGCAATCTTACTAGGGAAGGGAGCTGCTGACGGTGTTTGAAAGACTTCTCTTGCCTCTTCTTCCTCAGTCAACCGTGGGGCTGCCTCTGTCTTGACCGCTGAGAGTGGTAGTGGTGGTGGTGGTGAACTTTTCATTAGGGCCTTAAAATCTTTCAGAGTGGGTAGAACTGTTTCGTCTAAAGCTTTTTGGTGAAAGAGTTTCAGTCGTTGCAACAACTGACCGTACCTTTGCGATTTTTCCGTTTCTGACAAATCGCTGCGATCCATCAACGATTGGAATTTGTGTTGTAACTGGGACATATCGGTCAAATGAGGATTGGGAAGTAAATGTGGGGTTCGTTGTTCTTGCCAACGATGGTATTCCATCCATCGTTTGTAAGGGACTAAAGCTAGTTTTCGTCCTTCCATCAGATTTCAAGGATCACGTCTGAGATCTTTTGATTTCAGAGGTCCATTTTATCTTCTTGGTCCTTTTTATCTTCATCCTCCCAGGATGTTTCCCAATACTCCTTTCAGCAAGGGTCCTCCTATTGTTCCCATTACTCCTTTCAGTAAGGGTCCTCCTATTGTACCCATTACTCCTTTCAGTAACATGGGTAAAAATGGCAAAATTCCTCCGCGTTGCACCAACATCTTTTTCTTTTGACTAACGGGTATTTTCTTTTGGACCATTTCACGAAGAACGTGTCGATGTTTGCCTAAGCATTCTTTCTGGTGTTTAGACAAAGGTATTGTGCCTTTCAAGACATTCAGACAACATTCGCACACGGTATCGATGACATCTTTGGATGCAGTTTGAATGAGTTGTTTTCGCATGGGTGGAGGAGCTTTGGACAGGACGGACAACACGTCCCAATGTTTGGCTAAACGAGGTGGCAGTCCTTTCCTTTTCTTTCCTTTGGGGGCAGAAGAGTAATGTCTTTTTTGAGGTGACATCTTTCTCGGTGGGCTCATTGGTTCCGTGGCACACAGCAAAAATTACACTAACGTCGATGACTTGTCACACGGTCTTTTATCCTTTTTTGGTGGGACTGTCGCTTTGTGATAAAGGTGACGATGTGTTTTCCAAAACTAGCAAACAATCCTCCTCTTTGGTGACTCCTCTTTTTCTTTGGACGAGTGTGTCTTTTCTGGGGGTGACGTGTACGTTTGGCTAAGCGTTTCCTTGGATGACAAGACTGTCATTTTCCTTTTCCTTTCTGGACAGAAGAACGATGATGAGGGGACATCTTTTGATACACAACATACACTAAAGTCCATGGCTCGACATGCGTCCTTTTATTTGACTTTGTACCCAGCTTAAAAATTGACTTTGTACCTAGCTCGTCTAGCTAAATTACGTATCGCTTGAAGCTGCTCATTGTCAAAAAATCCTCCTCTTTGGTGACTTCTTTTCTTTGGACGAGTGTGACTTTTCTTGGGGTGATGTCGATGTTTGGCGAAACGTTTTCTCGGATGACGTGATTGTCGTTTTCTTTTTCCTTTTCCTTTTTGGACAGAAGAACGACAATGGTGTGCACTTCTTGGAGGGGACATCTTTGGGTGTTCAGCAGAACAAAAAAACACTGATCCGTATGGTTTGCCTCAGGTCTTTTTATACTGGAATGCGTCGCCACTGATTGTCTTTACGTCGTATCAACTTGATGACAGGCAACACACGTCGTGGAGGAGTTCGCAACGGACTAAATCGGGACAGTTCTTGCTTGGACAAATCCAGTAAACTCTGTAACACACCCGTTCTCTCTTGGACTTTGACTTTGGAGGCAGGTACTTTGTTAGCAGCGGCCACTGCCGCTAAAGAGGAAGAGGGTGTCAGCGCTGGAGGAGAAGTTCTTGGAGACACTCTCTTGCGGGTAGAAGCTGTTTTCTGTGGACTTTTCTTTTTCTTTTTCTGAGGCTGTGACCTGGTCTTGACACCGTTGCTCTTTTTCTTTTTCTTCTGGGTACTTTTGGGCGTGGCTTTTTTCTTGGGGACAACTTTGGGAGCATTAGGATCCCATTCTAAGAGGGAACGAATGATGACACCTCCTAAAGAAACGCTTCCTCCAGGTTTCAAAATGATTTGCTTTTTGGTTTGAGTGTCAATGCGAGGATCAGCTAGTTGCGTCAAGGCGACTTTGTTTCTCTCAAAAAAACGTTTGGTTTGATGTGGAATCTGAATGATGCCTTGCAGTAATTGACGTGCTTCACCGTAAACCATCGTAAGACTTCTCTGAGACTAGCTTCTAAGACACGAGCACGTATTTGTGGGGGTTTTTTTTCGCGACTGATACCGTACAAGGCACGAATCAATTTAATGGGAAGATGAGACTGAAGGGACGTCATGTTGACAATGTGTGAGACAGAGTCCAAGTGACCGAGGTTTTTATAGATTTTTTTGGTGATTAAGTCGACGAAGGAGACGTGTACACGACAGGCCCTCCGTCTTGGCACCAGTGGTGAAACAGATGGGTACGAAATCGCAAATAATCGGGAGTGGTAGGTTTTAAATCCACGAGTAAATAAGCGTGTGGGGTTTGAGTGGCATCGTCGAACGCATTTGTCAGCCAAGGCGTTCCTAACTGTTTGGCTAAGACTTGTACTTGCGATTTATCTCTAGGGCTTTGAAACAACACCACGTAATGAGCATTGAGACTAATGGTGCGATGGGCTTTACTTTGTTGAAACAAATTTTGGGTGATGTAAATGACACTGGCATTACGATGATGCCCTTTGCGTGTAAACCAGAGTTTAATGTCTTCTTCGTCTTCTCCTAACATGTCGTCAAAAATAACCAAATGAGTTTGACTAGGGTCAGACACGATCCCGTCGTCCTCGCCAGGAATGCCTTCCACAAAGACGATGGAATCGCCTTGAGTTTCTCGCAGAAGGCTGTACGCTGATTGCCACTCTTTGTAACACCACACGATGCGTTGAGAGGTTCGATCGATCAAATGATGTTTATGTTCGATCAAACGTTTGACAAATTCGGTTTTGCCTGAACCTCTCGGTCCGGCAATGAGCATGTTAAAGGGATGACGAAGATACAAGGCCTCCCAACTAGTCCGATCTACGTGTTCGTCAATGGCTTTGACAGTGGAGGAAGAGGGAGCAGAGACAGTAGAGGTAACCATAGTAGTAGTAGTAGTGAAAGGAATGTCACGTTTGACACGAAGACAGACAAGACAAGAATTTTTATACTTTTTTCAGGACACGTTTATTGTCATCTTTAAAAGTGAACAACACGAAAGACAAAAATACATAAAAGCCAAATGGCTAAGTACATGAATAAAAGACACATTAAAACGATCATAGTGGAATATAAACAAGTCTCTGTACAACATTTGTGATGATCAAGAGGTGAAATCGTAGGAGTACTGTGTAATGTTCTGAGAGTCTCTACACTCCTTGGCACAATCACACAAGAGTCCTCCCGGAATGGCGTTTCAGGGATGTCGATCACGGTCCTGTCCTGAAGAGATTGGTTTTCCTCGGTCACGACTTCTTCTTCTTTTTCTTCTGGCACTGTCACTAACACTGGTTTAAAAGTTACTTTTTTCACGGAACGTTTTAATTTTTTAGGATTACAAATCTTTGACATAGTGTGCCACTTCTTTTTTCCAAATCTCAAGCCCCCAACTTTTCCAGTCACGTACATCTTTCCAGTGAGGGTGTAAGTCACAAGTTACACACACGTCGTCGTACACATCTTCAGTGCCTAAAAGTTGACGAATCTTGTTTTCCCGTAGAGGTTGAGAAGTATCAAGATGAAAGCGCAAAGCTTTGAGCAGAATGAGTCTCTCATGTACATTTAAAGGGACCACTTTCATGTTTTTTGGAGTAGTAGGTACTGTTCGTAAAGAGTCCACAAGGAATCAGCTGGTAAACGAAATCCCAGAAAGCAAGTCACTAAGACACACACTACACGTCGACCGCAATTCAATGGACACAGTTCTCGTAATAGGTGTTGGTAATCCTCTACCTTTTGCACAGTGTCATTGATTTCCTTCCACGGAATCTGTTGTATCACGAATGGTAAAGGTCGTGGCCTGGTCTTCCGTTTTTATACCCTCTTTTTTTTTTGTCGGAGGTAATAAGTGTACTTTTTGCACAGAGCTAATCGTACTCCAGTAGCGAATCCAAATTTTTTAGTCACTAGTTCACACACTACACACCGTACAGAATTTTCCACTACAGACAAAATTTGGTAGCGTAAAAGATTTTGGTACTCCTCTAACTCTTCCTCTGGAATTCGTTGTAGTATGGCCACCTTGTAAGTTGAAGGAAGAGTGACAACCAAAGTCTTCTGGTTCTCGTCCAGTTGAACAATGTCTGACCAATGGAACGCTTTCACATGAATCAATCCTGTTATAGCATTCAGGTACCAGTGGTTCCAACATCGGTGACGTAACGGATGCAATTGTTCTTTGCGTTTCACTTGTATTTTGACGAACTCGCGGTAAATGCGTTCTCTCAATTCCATAGGCAATGCACGAATGTTCTCTTGTAAAGTATCCATAACCATGTCAGCCAAACACTTCTCCTAGAGCGAAAGTAATGAACGTAGTGAGTAATTTCTGACTACTGCCATTCCAGGAAACGGTCAAGAATGTCAATAAAATCTTCAAATGTAAATGGTCTAAAGCGAAATAGTAGAACGAAAGAAATCGGACTTGTTTGTTGACTTTGGTCAATTTCCTCTTGTGAATTTCTCGACACAAAAGATCTACAGTCACTAATTGAGATTTGTCTCTGGCAAGTCCCTGCCAAATGTCCTTGTAGATCTTCTCTTGCAATTCGATTGGCAATGTTTGAAGATTATTTTCTACATGGGGTTTAAATACTTGTCTAGGGGTTGTCCAATGTTTGACTCCTAGCCCCGTAGCTGGTTTCTTACACGATATGGTAGACCCACTTCAATGACGAGGTCCCACTAAAGGTAGGTAGTGACAATCTGGAGACCATCGAGCATGTTCCAGGTAAGCGCAATCTTTCTTCTCCCACGCGTGAAGTGACACACCGCAACTGAAGCACTTGACTTTATCCCCTTCGCCCAAGTAGATAAATCCAGCTCTAGCTAGCGCGTTCGTTGGTGTGGATGGTATATGTGTGTATGTTTTATGCTTTCTCGTTCGTTGGTGAGGATAGTAGATAGATGTGTTTTTTCTTCTCATCCCAATTGTGTGGATAGTATATTTGTGTGTTTTGTGAGTTCTCCTTCTTTGGTGTGGATAGTATATGGGTGTGTTTTTCATCTCTTCCTTCTTTGGTGTGGATAGTATATGGGTGTGTTTTTCATCTCTTCCTTCGTTGGTGTGGATAGTATATGGGTGTGTTTTTCTTCTCATCCCGATTGTGTGGATAGTAGATAGGTGTGTTTTATGCTTTCTCGTTCGTTGGTGAGGATAGTAAATTTGTGTGTTTTATGCGTTCTCCTTCGTTGGTGTGGATAGTATATGGGTGTGTGTTTTTCTTCTCATCCCGATTGTGTGGATAGTAGATAGGTGTGTTTTATGCTTTCTCGTTCGTTGGTGAAGATAGTAAATTTGTGTGTTTTGTGCGTTCTCCTTCGTTGATGTGGATAGTATATTGGTGTGTGTCTTATGCATTCTCGTTTGTTGGTGAGGATAGTATATAGGTGTGTGTTTTATGCTTGCTCGTTCGTTGGTGAGGATAGCATATTTGTGTGTTTTATGCTTTCTCGTTTGTTAGTGAGGATAGTATATATTATGTCAAGTGACTGTAAGGGATGTTTTCGTTCACGTCCGTGCTCCACGGATATAAAGCAGAGAGCTCGTCATTCGCGCCATTCTACACAGAACATAAAAATGACTGGCAACATGGACTTGTTCAACAAATTGAAAGACAGTTGGTACTGAATGATGGATGGAGCCTACGTGCTGGACAGGCTTGAAAAGGAATGGAGATTCCCAGGTAGCTTAGACTTGGTGAACAGTCTGAAAGCAGCTAATTATGAATTACAATGGATGATTGAAGAGGAAGTGGAGAAGTTGAGAGGCTTCATCCATCCTAAATATGTAAGAGTGGGAACCTTGAAGCAGGTTCTTGATATTGTTATCAAAGTGAGATGTTTTTTGGAAGACATATTCCATTTAACTGAGTGGCCTTTTGTCAAAAAAGGCTTAGACAATTTAAAGAAAGGCGAAGACATCATGATAAAGGTAATGAAAGAAGAAGTGAAAAAGATTAAAGAGACCTGGACAAAAGAAAGAAAGGACAAAGAAAACATCAAGAGAAAAGAAGAGTTTGAAAAACTAAACAGGAACTGGATGAAGGTACAGGAAAAGTTTAGAGCTCTGGGACATCCTGACTGGATTCCCGACAAAGAAAAGAAGAAGAAGAAAGGAATTATTGAAAAAGTGAGAACGTGGTGGAAGAAGTGGAGACAATAGAAGAAGAAGACAAAGGCACTTCATATGCCTCGAAAAGATTTATTCTTTCTTGCCTAAAAAAATTTAAAACCCTACTCTACTATTCACTGACACGAACGCGACTGATTCGTGTTTGTCTATAGCAATGACACAGGTGGCATGACGTCACAGTACTACCTTGCTACATTGTTGCCAATGACCAGTACCGTGACGTCACCCTACATGTTCCATTCCTCTTGGCGCTATACAGGCCCAGCGTGTGCTAATACAAAATTCCCATTGGAGCCATAGTGCCCCAGGCTGATTTTTTGGGTCTATAAATCGGAGGGCCATAGTGCCCCAGGCTGATTTTCCTTCTTTGGCATGATGAGAGCTATGGTGCCCCACTACACTACTTTACCCATGAATAATCAAATGCAACATGTTACTCTTCGTTACAGCTTGTACTAAGTATAAGTAAAGTACAGCTGAGTACCCAGTATCGTTTCATTATTTACAATATAACTTTTCAAAATGGGAACTGATGAAAATGAAACAGTTTCTTGTAATAAATATTAATTATTTATTGTTAATTTTATATAATATCCATATATTAAATGTAATAATACCTCATTACTATGCGACGTTTTTTATGTTGTTATTTTTCTTTGCTCACGCGTAAAAACTGTGTACTTTGGATGCAACGGTCACACCACAGCCCTCATTAACATATTTGCATTCATGATCCGCATGTAAACATTTGGACGTGAACTATATTACACTAGTGAAGAGTTCTTTTTAATTTATAGGAAACTATTGGGTGAGAAAAATAATCTACGTTGGAGTTTGCACCGAGACAAGGAAATCCCAGTCGCGGGGTTACATTATATGTCTCCCCGCGAGGCTTGGTGAGACATATAATGTAACCCCGCGACGGAGATTTCCTTGTCTCGGTTCAAACCCCAACATAGATTATATATCTCAAGGGACAAATAGAGACATAGACATAGAGACGTGGTTAGAGACAGGGTTAGAGACATAGACAGAAACATAGACATAATGCACATACATAGATTTATGAACATAAATCTATCCAATAGAAAAGCGACTAAAAAAATTTTTAGGCAAGAGAGAAATTATATCTTGTCGAGGCAATGGTGTGGTCCTGAAAAGGGCCTTTGGCTTCTTCTTCTTCTTCTTCTTCTTCTTCTTCCACCATCTCTTCACTTTCTCTATTATTATTTTTCTTCTTCTTCTTCTTTTCATCTTCTGGTATCCAGTCAGGATGTCCCATGGCTCTGAACTTTTCCTGTACTTTTATCCAATTTTCATTCGTTTTCTCAAAGTCCACATTTTTCTGCCTATTTTCTTTCTCTTTTCTCCCCTTATCCCAGGTAACTTTTATCTTCTTCACCTCCTCTTCCATCACCTTTCTAAGCATTTGTCTGCTTTATTTAATTGGTCTAATCCCCATTTCACAAAAGACCAATCTGTTAAATTCTCTATTTCTTCTCAAACGTACCTTACTTTTGTCACACCATCAAAAGCCGCCTTCAATTTTCCCACTTTAACATACTCCAACTTAATAAATCCTATCAACTTCTCCACTTCCTCCTCTATCACATCTTTAACTAGATCTCTGGCCACTTTTGATTCGTCACTTGACTTTTCACGAAGTCTAGGGTAACTGCACACATCCATTCAGCTGCAATCCTTTCTACGACTAACGCTGCATCCATCTTTCAATACCAACCGTCTTTTAAGTCATTCATTAAATTCATGTTTAATTTTGTTGACTGGTCAGCTAGGGTAGCCAGACGTAACTTAGCTTTGTTGGATTTAGGTCGAATTCGCCCGTTGGGCATGCGCCACCGGTTAATGCCCCCACGGGGGGCTGATTGATTTTTTCGATGGAGGCTGAATAGTGCGCGTCCCCCAACGCTTTAATGCACACACAGTGTGAGTGGGAATAGACCCACACGTACTCACTCACACAGCTGGTTCGAAATGTCCGGTCGTGGTAAGGCAAGATGGGTGGACGGGAGGAAGACGCTGTATATCCGGGTTCATTTTGGCTCCCATGTTTCCGAAAGTTAAATGTTGTCGTCATGACGTAGTTATGAGTTTTTTAACTATTATTTGTGCTGCTTGTATAGGTAGTATTGATACAGTGGACCAACCTAAGATATTGTACCGGAACACTCCCTCGGCTACTCTGCCCCGAGTCTCGCTATCTCGGGTTTTTTAGGATAGGTCTTGTATTTGGAGTGATACCCCGCTGCATCTGTCTAAGGACAGGCACTCCAGAGTGTGACAGATTTCTACCTCAGCGGGATAACGTTTTATTCCTGGCTTCTTGTGTGTCGCCGATTTGGTCGCAGTCGCCGACTGGGTCGCAGACTTGTCGCAGTCTCGGTTGCAGACTTGGTCGCAGTCGCCTACTGTGTCGCCGACTTGTCGCAGTCTTGGTCGCCGACTGGTCGCCGACTTGTCGCAGTCTTGGTCACAGACTTGGTCACAGTCGCCGACTGTGTTGCAGTCTTGGTCGCGGACTGGGTCGCAGGGTCACCGACTGGGTCGTAGACTTGTCGCAGACTCAGTCGCAGTCACCGATTGGGTCGCAGGGTCACAGACTGGTCTTCCTGTGGTCGCCGACTTGGTCGCAGAGTCATCGACTGGGTCGCCGACCTGTCGCAGGGTCGCCGACTGGTCGCAGTCTTGGTCGCAGTCGCCGACGGGGTCTTGTTCTGGTCACTGACTTGGTCGCAGGGCTGTCGCCGAGTCGCGTTGTTATCCGATCGAGATCGACAGAGAGAGAGGACAGTGCGAAATGTTGAAAGAAGAGTTATCCTCAGTCAAAAACGTGTATTACTTATGTTGTATTGCTTAGCGGATCAGATTTATGGTAATGACTTCACTGGCCACAAGGGGCCTATATGACGGCACTATCAACTACATGATCCGTTAGTAATAGGATAGTATAATAATTAATAATTAAGGTAGGTTGTAATATATGGTCAAAGGCTAAACGGTAGTAATTTTGAACAATGTTGGAGTGATATTACATTTTTTGTACCTCATCTATCTCTCTAAGGAAGAACAGAATTGATTCGTTTGTTAGGTGTGGATTTGGATTGCTCTGATACAATAATTCTGGATTGGAGTATGGCGAACCAATGTTTTTAAGGGAACTGACTAGTTTTTCCCTTTGATTTTTGTATTTGGGGCAGGTATTAAAAACATGTTGCAGATCCTCAGTGTTGTGGCAATAGGGGCAATTGGAACCTCGTTCTACATTGGGTTTGATGTATTTTTCCATACTGCCTGCTAGCAGAGTTTTGTCAGTTTTAATCCTGTTTATGACTCGTTGCTCATGTTTATGGGGTGTTTGTGGGGCTTTGGTATTGCTACACACTGTTTTCTGTATTGAGTACAGTGTACGACCCTTAGGGCATGAATCCCATTCAGTTTGCCATTTTGATGTGATTTTTTGGAGATATCTTGCTGTATATCTCTGGGATGCTGTAGTCAGTATGGGTGAGGTTTGGGTCGTTAAGTTGTAATTCTGCTGCCAATTCAGCTTTGTCATTTCCTGGAATGTTATATGGGATGGCACCCACATGAATTCTACAATTTGGTCTTGATGCAGCATATTTTTTAGAAGCAATTTTGTTATTTTTTAGAGATTTTCTTGTCCAGTTGAGTTTCCGGTTTCCGGTGAATTTAAAACGCTAAGCGAATCGCTTATTATTAACGTTTTCGGGAACTTATGATTATCTGCTGTTACGTGACTAAGCTCGTACAAAGTAACAAAGAAAAGAGTGAAGCCAACAAGCTTTGTAAATTTAACAGAATAATTTATTTCCCTAGAAAACAAGGTAAAACTATGAAAAAGGACTTACAGTTTGTGAATCTAATCCAAAAATCAATCCTAGAATTTAAAAATATAACTCCTATCACTAAAAAGTTATAAATGAATCAAAGTTCGAATCCCGACGAAGTCCCAAGATGGAAGGCGATGACGTCTTCTATAATCTCTTTTGTGTTGACGTGTCAGTAGTTTCTCTTTGAATCCAAGAATAAATAATCCGGCTTTAGAATTCCGAATAATTTCCAAATAAATGTCTTTGTCCAAGAATTCTGATGAATACTAAAGTCTTCAAGGAAAATAAATTATTTTAAATAAAATCTCAATTCAAAACTTGTAACAACAGGAAAAACACCTCTGAGTTCTCAAGGAGTGAAATTACGACTGAATTAAATCACTAGAGAACGCTAGCTTTAAACGCAACTTGAGATCAGGTGACGGGCGCATTAAAACCATAGGCCAACTGACACGTACGCCATGGATGGAAACGAATCATACTATAACATTCAATAATAATAAAAAAAAACGTTGTTTACAACAGATCTGACACGCAAGCCAATATGACCTTGATTACGACCAATGATTTTCACTCTGTGTTTACCAAATCTGAATCAAGCTCAGAACCAGGTCAGCTAAAAATACAATGTTGCAATCAGACTTGTTTACTGTGAGAATAAGAAAAACAGTCAGAACTGAACTGAATTTATAAAAAAATGAAATCCTGTAGACAAAATTAACATTACAGTAACATGCAATGCAATCAAATAAAATAAAAAAAAAATTAAAACTAGCAAACAAATAATTAAAATAACATATTCATAACACTGCCAATTTTATTGCTTCTAACATAGCCCAGAATTCTGCTGTGTAAATAGAGCAATTATCTGGGATGCTTGATCCAATTTCTTCATCTGTTTCCGGGATAGTTAAGGCAGCAGCAGTTCTGTGTGGGTTGTTTTGTTTTTGATCCATCTGTGTAAATTTCGACATAGTCTTTGTAAGAGTTGTCAATTATTCTTAAGATTTCGGATCTTATCTCTAGCGGGTGGTCTTGTTTGGAGCCAAAGGCTGTTGCTAGAAAGTTTATAATGTTTTGTTTTTTTTTTGCATGTCCATGGGGTGCGGTCTGGGTGTTTGATGATTTTTGCCTGAAGTTTATCAATATTTAATTCCTTACTTAGTTGATGTATCTTCTTTCCAGAGGGTGGGTTCGGAACAAGTCTCTTACTAAACGGGACATTGCATCTATTGATGATATCTCTCGTTGGATGGGAGGGATCATGTAGTGAGACTCTTGCTGCATATCTTAATATCAGTTCTTCTCTTCTCAGTACGAGTGGTGTTTCACCTGTGAGGATCTGCAATTCTTCTTTAAAAGAGTTTGTTAGGGAACCTGTACATATACGCAACGCCTTGGATTGGATTATGTCCGATTGTTTAAGGAGGGTTTGTTTCGCTGAGGCGTAGATCTGGCACCCATAGTCCCGTTTCGACCTAATTAGGGCCCGGTAAAACATTAAAGTTTGTCCTGATCAGCTCCCCATTTCAGACCTTTAATGTTTTTAAGAAGGTTAAGGTCGCCACTACATTTCCGGACTAATTCTGTAATGTGGTGGTTCCATGTAAGGTGTTGATCGAAGTGCATACTCAAGAATTTGGCTACTTTCTCAAATTTAATAAGTTCGCCTTGTATGTATAGGGTGGGGGGTCTATCATGTATTTGGGTTTAGAGGAGAATAAGACTGCTGTTGTTTTCCCTTTTGATAGTTTAAATCCCTATCTATCTGCCCATATACCAATGGATGGATGGGTTACCCGCTTTCCATATGCCACTGTCGTCAGCAAACTGCGATAAGTCAATTTTGCTAAGATCGACAGCATGTTCTAGTTCGTTGATCATAATGCTGAAAAGGGTTGGGCTTAAAACATTTCCTTGAGGGGTGCGTTCTCGAGTTCATAAGTTTGTGAGTATTGGTCCCTTATTCTGGTTCTGATCTGTCGTCCTTTTAGGAAATTATGGAGCCATTTGTGCACACGGCCATTAATCCCGTAATGGTTTAGTTTGGCGATAAGTCCGTCAGTCCAAATTAGGTCAACGGCTTTCTATAGGTCAAGAAAAATCGCTATGAGATGTCGATCACATTTTCGTTTAGCATTAAATGCTAGTTTAATGCGTGATTCAAGCCTCAGAAGTTGGTCCAATGTGGAACGTTTACTACGGAAAACACTCTGGTTTTTTAAGATCAGGTTATTGCTTTCCGGATGATGTTTTATTCTCTTGTTGAGCATAGTCTCCATCACCTTGCATATAGTGTCAGTGAGTGAGATTGGTCTGTATGATGATAGTTCTGTGGGGTCTTTTCCGGCGTTTGGGATTGGGATAACTATGGCTTATTTCCATTTTGTAGGGATCTGTCCTGTTTTCCATGATTGATTTATCAGATTTAGCAAGATGCCTTCATTATTTGGAGGGATGTTTTTATATATTTCATATCCTAAATTGTCCTCTCCTTTTGAAGTTGATTTTTTTGTCCCTAATAGCTATTTTCCAGTTTTCAATGGAAAAATCAGCATTAAGTGGGGTATATTTGGTATCCAAGTCTGTGAAGAAATGGGGGTATTTATACTCTACGATTCTTTGGTGTGCTTGGGATTGAGCGGAGTGATTATTATTTCTGCTTATTCCTGCGAAATGGTTTGCTTGATGGTTAGCCTTTTCTTATTTGTTATCATTCTTGGGATATTGGGCATGCTGTTAGCGTTGTTGCCTCTCATGGCTTTCATCTGACTCCAGACCTGCTTGGAATTGCATTTTTTAAGGTCAAGGGTGGAGCAGTATGTATGCCATGATGTTTCCTTTGCTATGCGGATAACAAGCTTAGTTTGTTTTTCCTTAGATTTATATTCTAGGTAGTCTGTTGATTTGCCGGTGTGCCGAAATTTGTTCAGGGCTTTTATCTTCTCTTTAATTATGTTTTTGCATTCATCATTCCACCATGGGGTGAACGGTTTTGCAATCGAATTATTCCCTTTTCCTGTTTTTGGGATGCTATTTGCGGCAGCCGCATTTATTGCGTCTAGAAAGTTTTGATTGAATTTGTCAATGTCATCATCTTGGGGTTGTTCTTTAGTTGTGCCGGCAAATAGGGAGTTGAATGTGTGCCAGTCGGCTTTATCCAGTCTCCATTTGGGAACTTTAGAGAAGTTAGCGGTTGGGTTGATAAGATTGATGGTAATGTGTATAGGAAAGTGGTCGCTTCCTATTGTGGTTTTTCGATCCACTTCCCAGTCAGTCAAGGTGGCTAAATTTGGGGTGCAGATCGTTAGATCTAATGTGGATAGGGAGCCATCTTCTGGGCTAATCCTAGTTTTGGTTCCGTCGTTGAGTATTACTAGGTTATTGTTGTACACCCATTCTTCAATCATTGTGCCTCGCTTTATTAGGATGGTTCCTCCCCAACGCTTGTTATGTGCGTTGAAATCGCCACAAATTATATACTCATTTGCAGAGCTGGTTATCTGATCACAGTTTAGGGGGGAAACAATGTAAGTTCTTCCATGGTCGTAAATATTGAAAATTTCTATAGTCAGCTGGTCTGTGTGGACGAGTACTGAATGGTACTCTAGGATTATTGGGTAACCTTTGTCAGTCTGAGGACTGGACTGTTGTACAAAGGTTGTATTTGGGAGTGTGTCACTGACAACGATAGCCAGCACCCCCCCCCCTTTATTTTCGTTGTCCTTCATAACGAATTTACTGGTTGAATAGCCGGGAATTTTTGGCAGGTATTTGGGGCAGAGTTTCTTGAATGCAAATAATATCTGGTTTTTGTTGGGTATTGTTAAGTTTGATCAGAAGTTCCGGTTTGTTCATATTTAGTCCCTGAATATTCCATTGCCAGATTACTAGACGGTTTTGCTTAGTATTATCCATTTGATTTATATAAGTTATATTATTAATTTTGTTTACGGAATTTTATTGGATGGAAACAAGGTGATTTTCCAACAAATCCATAAGTAGTTTGAAAAATGGGACGCATGGTATGTAGTCAGTTTGGTTGAGGGCTGCAATACCCGCTAATAAATTCCTTAAGTAATAAATGATAGCGGTATTTGTGAAGGTATCCAAGTTAGTATGATTGCTAGTTACTGGGATTGGTTTGTTGCCAGCATTGCTTGTTACTTTGTTACCTGCATTGCTTATTGTTTTATTACTTACCTTGTTAGAGGATTCATTGTTTGGTAGTGTGTATACAGGCTGATGGGTGATCCTTGAATTTGAGTCAAGAATTTTGTGACCATTGGCATTGCTTTTTTGGGTGGGTTTTTGCTCAGCCTGTTCACTAATCCTTTTTTGGGGTGGTGGGGGTGGCCCCCTTGTCAGCTTATTTGATATAGGAGGGTTATTTCTTGGTTTAGTTAAATTCGGGGGTACTGTTTCCTTGTTCTGCTGAGTATTTAGAAGTGGGGTAAACGATCTGGCTCTTTGATAGGTTAGGCTTTTTCCCTCCATCAGGCGAATTATTTCCTTTTCCTTCCTGGTCTATGGACAGGAGTTCGAGGTGGGGTGGTGGGATTCATGGCAATTTGCACATTTTTAGCCCTGGAATGTGCACTTATTACTGTGGCTACAGCCACATGTGTCACATTTTTCCTTGAATTTGCACTTGTTGGCTTAGTGGCCCCATGTTTGGCAATTACTGCAGAAGGGTGGTTTGTTGATGCACTCCTCGAGAGGGTAGGAGTAGCCATCAAAGAAGACCAATAAAGGGGGGGGGTTGTAATGAATTCTAGCAGATTTGCCGAAGACATGAACCCACGGTTGATCCGCGGTCTGCATGCCTTGGGAGATTTTAGTTCCTTGAGTTATCAGCTCATGGGCGATCTGTATTGTTCAGGTTGTTATACATATTATGTAGCTTCATGACTTTTTAAAAATCAACGTTTGGCAGCTTCTGTTTGGTTGGTTGTGTTTTCTTCTTCTTTGATCATTGGTATTTCGTGTTGCTGTTTTTCCTGGATATCTGAGTTAGATTTCAGTGGATTGTGCCTTCTTGCATATATTTTGATTTGTCCAATCTGCTGAATCTCCATATATTTAGCTACCATGTTTAAGGGTGCTGCATCTCGCTATTACGTAGTATGTTTTCGGTCTTATGATTTCAAAGGCAGCTGAGTGGATGCTAGTCAAGGCCGACGCAATGCTTTTGGTGCTTAAGTTTATGGGTTTTGAATTGCAGCAGCTGATAAAGAATGTATGTTCTTTATTGTGGTATCCATTCTTGTTCTGGTAAACTGTTGACTTTTTCACTGAATCCTTTTTTGGGCAATATGTGAGATTCGATCTTGTATTCGGCCGCCATTTTTGTTGTTGTGGTCGCCCCCCCCCCTCCCCCGCCCCCAGCCTGGCGAAAATAAATAGGTAGCGTACTCTCATTGGCCTTTGGATTCTTTAATAAGTTAATAACACTTGGCTAAAACATTTTTTTTAGTCCCCACTTCGCAAAAGGGGGCTCCCCCAAAAAATTGGTCGCCATTTTTTTGGGGTCCCCCCCCCCACTGCTCGTTGTGTAGTTACAAGTTAAGGGGAAAATGTAACTGCACATTGGCATACTTGCACCGAATACCTACATTTACTCACCTGTGTTGCTTTTTTTCCATTTAGGATTATCTATGAATGATATAGATATCTATATTAGTAATATAATTAGGATGTTAGGTAAATATTATTTAAGTAAGTTGTTAGCAAAATTAAGCATATACTAGTTGTAGTTTTTGCAGTTGTGAAATTCAATTAATTCTGGTGGAACTGATGCGTACCGGCAGAGTTCTTGGAAGTAATAATATGACGTGATTTGGAATCATACTGGAATTAACCTTAGCACGTAAGTTAACATTCTGGAGACGAAATGTGGTCATACAGGAAATCCGTTGTTAAAATAGCCCAAAGGTTAATATGAGGATGGTAATATAGGGTCCTTAGTGTTTATAGGGTCATGTTAAAATGATAATGTTAAAATTTTCATATACAATCCTAACACACCACCTTTACAATCAAGCACCCGCCTTTTTGATTACTGTCCAAAAACATCACCTATCCAATCAAACACCCGATTTTTCACCTAAAATCCAAATACACCACATGTACAATCCAGTATCCGTTATTTTATTACTATCCAAACACATACAACATATACTATACAAGAACGAAAAGGGTAGGAGTTTGTTATATACATACACTCTATGCTTACATATATTAAACACACAAGAAGAGGGATAGGATGTAAAAAAAAAAAAAAGGGAAATGAAATACATACTCTTACTATTAAACAAGCAAACACATTGTATCACACACAATGGTAGGAAGTTTTTGTATACACACTACAATACCGGTACATAAAACATACTATCACAAGAGAAGGGGTAAAAGCGGCTGTTCGTTTTACTTATCAACATTACAGACATACACAAACATACCTAAACATACAAACGAAAATTAGCTGTAAAAATGATGAATATATATATTTTCTAGTGACGATGGTAGCCCGAAAAGGGCCGTTTTTTATTTTAAAAAACCGAAGCTGATTCACATAAGTGCCACCTCGTCAGTGGTCTTCTTCTATTACGACTAGATGATTTTAAACTAAGTAACAGAAAAGAGCATAAACCAACAAGTGCTGTAGAATTCAACAAATAATTTTTATTTCCCTACAATACAAAGTGAAATAATAAAAGTACGGTATTATGTATTAAACCTCAACGGTGCACATTTTTTAGAGATAATTTTGCAGTACATTCTGTCGTTGTCATCGTGCCACGTAAACATTAAGATTGACGTATGGGCTGGGCTCGCAATAAATTGTCCACTGCGAGGGATGGGCTCTGCTCTGTTTTGGGGCATGAATTGAATTTTAATTAGAGTCCTTTGATAACGGCCATACACATGGAAGAGGCCAATGTTACCGTGAGGTTAAAGCGGAAAATGACGAGAATTGAGACAAACCAGAGAAAATCTTAGGAAATCTTCGGGCATTTGAAACGTGTGTCATAAAATGATAGTTTCCAGAATAATCATTAATAAAGGCGGTCTTTAGAGACTAATTATAACTTCGATAGGAGTGATAAAATTATTGGCGGTTGAACAAAGTAATCATGATTGGCTAAGCTAAACGGTGGATTTGGGCTCCCAGATGCAATTCAGGCATTACTCTGATACGATTTGTGAGATTTCATTATATGTCTTAAATTATATGTATCATGTATGCTAAGGATTGATTTCACTATGTCTATGTCAATGGAATGCTAATTGGCAAAATAACACAGTTGGAACAAGGAGTAAAGTCACACAACTCATTTGCGCAATTAAGTTGTGAGATCTTTCAAATTGCCGGCATGTCAGCATAACCTGGTAGCTTCGGGTCCCTTCAAATCACTGCTGGTGACTGGTCAGCGTTGTCGTATTTGTTTTTCCCATCTCTCTCTTTCCGTCTAGCCTATTCAGGTCATCAAAACTAACTTGGTTGCAGACTGCCATCTTTTCCACTGTGCAGTACAGAGATGGAGCTATTTTTCCTTCCAAATAATATATAATACGCAACCTAAATATTTGTCAAGTTTTTTCTTCTTGGATCGAATAATATCCTCACACTTTTTATGTCAGATATTGTCTTATCTTGATTCAACAGAACTAAGATAATATGGTCCGTTCGCAACCTGATACAGACACAACACTGTTATCGTAACATCAATGTCTCTTCTAGCGGCTTCTCGCATTCCTAGCTCAACCATGACATAACTAGATCTCTTAGATACCATTTTATCACACTGTGGGCTGTAAATTGCTAGCTGAATTATGTCGGTCGACACACGTTGATTTCCTCGGTTAAGGAAATTCAAAACAAAATTTCACACATGAATTAATGGACTTTACGTCTTGTCTTAACTGCAGTACTTATTCATTTACACGTATTTCCAGACATAGAAAATTCAATTCTTAGCATACATGATACATCACTTAAGACAGATAAATTAATTCTCACAATTCGTATCAGAGCAATGCATGAAATTCCTACGATACACGTCTTCTATTATATACAAACTACTAAGTCAGAACACATTATCGTTGCAATATGTATGCCATTCTTACAATACACGAACCATATAACATTAAAGACGAACGCACGATTAACTTCTGAACTCAAGAAAAATTGAAGAATGAATTTAAAATGAATAAATTTAACAAATAATTACAGACTTACATCAATGAACATATTGTATGTGATTGAGACTAATATTTTTGCCCTTTCGTGACTCGCTCTTTAAGACCCATGTCTCTTGAACGATCTATTAAACGAGAAACAAAAAATTTATTAATTCCTTCGGAGTCCCCGAGATTTCTCTTTCGACAGAACAACTTGGACTAGCGAATTTCGAAGGGGAAATAACTTTAAACATTGAATTTCGTCTGGGAAACACACACCCTAGTTTAGCTTAACCTATCAAGATTAACCTCCTCTAACGGCCTAAATTTTAACAATCCATCTAAGTCAGAATAATTCTCTCTATTCCGCTTTTATTAATAACTACTCATGGAGAATATCATTTTATGACGCCTATTTCCCAAATGTTTGCTCTGGCTTGTCTCACCTTTGTCATTTTCCGCTAGTTGACCTTAAGTTGACATATCTCTCTCGCCTTTATCCGAACGGACTCTAATTAAAATTCACTCATGTCTCCCAACAAAAAGAGCCTAAACATACCAAGCTTCCAATTCTTTGCGGGTCTAGCCCATACGTCAGTCTTAATGGTTACGTGTCACGCTGACCACAGCAGAATGTTCTGCGAAAGTATCTACAACACTTTGCATCATTACAGATCCTGGATTATGGTTTATATACAATCAAGAAACTTAATTCTCAGTTATAAAGCACTTGCCAAGGCTCGGTTATAACTGGCAATTAATAGGTAGATCGGATATAAAGCATAATCAATGGAGGTTCCATAAATATAGTTGATATTTATTTGCTGTAATATCTGTTTTATTTATATAACATCTGTTTATTAAACAAAGATTAAAGATACAGTTATGAGATGCTTTATTTTCACAGATATAAAACTGGAAACAACATCTTTTTTATTATTTAAAAGTGTATTCATCCATATATGAATCGATATTTATAGTACAGATAAGATGATTGATTGCAAGGTACTTCACTGATAAAAACATCAGACTCCTTTGGTAGCAATTATAAAAATATAATATATTAAATATAAATAACGTTGCTACTGCTGCCAGTAACCAGCTCAAATAATTTTTATTATTACTGCTATAATACAGTACCAAAGTTGCTTGATACATTTAGATATGAAATTAATGTATTAGTTACAAAGATTAATACAGATTTTTACATGTCTCTTCAACAGATGTGATTGTTTTCTGTTAGAAGATTAAGCCCCCCCCCCCAATTTTGTTTTAAACGTTTTAATGTTTGTAACGCTATTCACAGCTCATTCTGTCGTAGCATCCAACACACACACACACACACACACACACACACACACACACACACACACACACACACAAGCATTACCTACATTAGGAGGACCTTGTAAATCCACATACATTAGGAGGTCCACCTCAGGGAAAGCATTTATACGCTTCCTTTATAGAGGATTTTATTTGATTTTAGACGAAAACATGTCCTCGGGGTCTAGATGTTTTGAAAAACTACATTTTTATTTGACTCATATGATGTGTTTTCCACATACATTGGGAGAATGACATAAATGTGGTAAATGGCACACACTACGGGACACAGGTTTACACATCTGTAGCGCACTACTCTTAAGAGGACGTCGCAGAATTACCTACTCCTTGTCCAAGGGAAAATTTCAGATTTCCATTTGTTTCGTAAATTGTATTTATTTCATTGATCTATGTTTCCAATTTTACTTGGTGAGGTATAAATAAAAAGAGAAACAACAAAGTATATAAGTATATACATTTTCCCTGTATTTGTTCTACTTTAGTATAAGCCATTCCGATGACTACAAATGACCCAGTAACAGCTAAATATCACTTGTCGTTTTTTAATTTTATGAGACAATTTAAACTTTTAGGGATTTTATATATACAAAAAAGACAACAAGAACATGCGAATGCACAACAATAAATTGTTTTGGCAGAAGATATTTTAAAATTGTCAAACTTTGTCAGTTTAAGACTATACATTACTTGAGAAAGGTGAGCTCAAAGATGTTACAAAATAAGGCAGCCAGAATCGTAGCCAATACAAAACAAATAGTAACTATTGAAGTTTTATGTCGAGAAAAATAAGACTGGAAAGTCATGGATCCAGACTACAAAAACACCAACTTACATTTCTATGCAAAATGGCAAGAGGTTCCAGGCTTCCTTATTTATAATATCTCTGATTGTACCAATTGTTAGTGACATAGCTTGTGACGTAAATAGATTCCAATCAATACAAGCTGGAATAAGAGTCTTTACTACAACTTTTTCATCCTTCAGTCATCCGACAAAGAAACACATTATCTATCAAGACTCGTTAAAGCGACTCCATTAATAAAAGAGTCATTAAACAATCGTGACAATCATGTTCCCAGACACTGTTTTGGGTAGAAGGAAATATCAAATGTTTCCTCCCCAACTTAATACAAATTGCATCTCAATTAATGAACAATCATTTAAAAAGTATTTAATTGGATTATCTCTGTATTGGTGTGTAATTGAAGAAAGTATACAACACATATTTTTTTCTTGCGAATATTACCCAGAACAACGCCATGTAATGTTCCAAACCTTACTCCATATGGTAATTTAACTATAAATATCTAAAGTATGTTGACACAACACTCCCATATGAAATAAGCATTCGTCTTTTTATTTCAATCAAAATTTGATTGACTATCATGCCTGCTGAGATTCGAACAACCAACCTTTTCCTCAGAAATCAGACCACAAAGCAGACGATATTTGTCTTTGCTGAACTGAGTTTTCAGCTATCTGTTTGTCTTTGTTGTGGTATCTTTTGGCAGTTTAAATTTTTTTATAGAAGGATAGAAAGGATGTTATTACGTGTGTAAAAAACAGTGCTGAATTTCATAACTCAGTATGATTTTGTATTTCATTTCGTACGTGTGTTAAACATGCTTGAAAATGATTTATACCGTAGAAACTTATTAATTGTTAACCCAAGATATATAACTGTCTCATTTCTAGAAAGACCACTCCGGTAGCCTAAGTAGTTAAAGCGTCCGCTGCGGATGCGGGAGGTCACGGGTTCGAACCCCGGACGAGTAATACCAAAGACTTATAAAAATGGTACTAACAGCTGTCTCGCTACGCCCTCAGCATTAAGAGGTTAGTGTTAGGACTGGTCGGCCTGGTGTCAGGATAATATGACTGGGTGGGACATCATGCTACATGTCTGCG
>JAECUM010040603.1:0-37942 GCA_016617855.1 Megalonaias nervosa
GTATTGATCACGGTGATCCTCTTTTAAATACTCATTCTCTTTTATCTAATCAGAGTGGCAAACGACAATTACTTGTCGTCGACAGAAAAAAAATCCTGAGATCTCCTGTTTGTTTCAGAGGGCCATTAGTGAAACTGAAGCCACTGAAGTACCTGTCTGTTATTTCATTAAAAATGGAATTCTTATGAGAAAATGGAGACCAACCGAGGTACCTGCTAATGACGAGTGGTCAGTGAACTATCCGGTTGTAGTTCCAAACTCTTACAGACAGGAAATACTTAGTTTAGCCCATGAAACTCCTCTGGCTGGTCATTTAGGGATAAATAAAACTTATCACAATATCCTGACTCACTTTTATTGGCCAAAAATCAAAAGTGATGTTTGTAATTTTGTAGATCTTGTCATACTTGTCAAATGGTAGGAAAACCCAATCAGAAGATACCTAAGGCTCATCTGCAACCTATTCCTGCATTTGATGAACCATTTAGCAGAATTATGGTAGATTGTGTTGGCCCCTACCTTAGACCAAGTCAGGCAACCAATATTTGTTGACCATTATGTGTGTGTCAACAAGATTCCCAGAGGCAATTCCTTTGAGGAATATTAAAACAAAAATTATAGTTAAAGCTTTGATAAAGTTTTTTTTACTGAATTTGGCCTTCCTGAATCTGTCCAAGCAGGTCAAAGGTCAAATTTTAATTCTGGAATTTTCCAGCTTGTTATTCTTGAATTTCGGCTCTTTGCAACTCATGTCAAAAGTGAAATTGTGGTTTCACAGAACTTTAATTGAGAGAGGTTTTGAGTCTTGTAATAGAGTTCATTCTCTCTTGCTCATTCTTCAAAATTTTCTTCAAATTAGATTTTATGGTCCTTATAAAGTAAGAAGAAAATGAATGAGTTAAATTATAATATTAGTACTGTGATATAAATTAATTAATGGAGTACCAGTATATTGAGAGAGATAGCCAAGTGAATTATACAATTAATTTATTTGTACCTGTCCCACCAACTGAGGATTTAACTGAAGAAATTCAATCGGACACTGTTGATCTTGGAGCAACAAATCTTTGGAATTAGGAAATTATGAAAAATCTGGACCAGAAACTTTTACATTTGCAACAACACGAAAGGAATGAACTTAAACAGTTATTATTCGAATATGAGCACTTGTTTACCCGATATTCCTACAAGGACAAAAATATTTTTGATGACGTTGAAATTGCAGATTCAAAACCTGTGAAACAACACCCATACAGGATGAACCCTCTCAAACAGGAATACTTGAAGAAGGAAATTCGGTATTTGCTGGAGAACCATTTCATAGAGCCCAGTAAAGGTGATTGGAGTTGAACATGTATACTTGTTCCGAAACCAGATAAAACTTTCCGTCTGTGCACTGATTATAGGAAGGTGAACAGTGTGACAAAAACAGATTCATTTCCATTACCAAAAATCGATGATTGTAGTGATAAAATTGGAAATGCCAAGTACGTCACCAAATTTGACCTTTTGAAAGGATTTTGGCAAATTCCACTAATGGAAAGGGCAAAGGAAATTTCGGCATTTGTGACTCCAGATGGACTCTATCAAGATAAAGTAATGCCGTTTTTGTGAAGGTTCCCCAAATACTTTTGAACGCTTGATGAATATGATTACCTCTGGTCTAGATAATTGTGATGCTTACATCGATGATGTCATCATCTACAACGACACCTGGAAAGAGCAGATAGCCACGATTCAGAAATTCTTCGACTGACTCACTGATGCTAATTTGACAATCAATTTATCTAAAACTGAATTTTGCCGTGCTTGTGTAACTTTTCTAGGACATATTATGGGACATGGTCAAGTTAAACCTATAGATCCTAAGGTCAAGGCTATCTCTGATTTCCCTATGCCTGTCAGTAAAAAGCAACTGATGCGATTTTGGGGTATGGCCGGATACTATCGAAAAGTTTGTTTTAATTTTTCTAATATTGCTGAACCCCTGACAAACTTGTTGAGTAAGGAAAAGAAGTTTCTTTGGACTGAAAAATGTCAGGAGGCTATTGATAGAATTAAAGCCTTACTTAAAAGTGCGCCGGTTCTCACAGCTCCAAATTTCAATCAATCTTTTAAATTATCTGTTGATGCAATTGATGTTGGGGTTGGAGCAGTATTGATTCAAGAAGACAGAAATGGTGTTGATCACTCAGTGTGCTATTTCTCTAAGAAATTAAATAAGCACCAAAAAAATTACTCAACAATCGAGAAGGAATGTTTGGGTTTAATATTGGCATTACAGCATTTCGACGTTTACTTTAGCCCAGCTCCTTCTCCGGTTGTTGAGTATAGTGATCACAACCCCCTTACTTTCATCGACAAGATGAAAAATAAAAATCAAAGATTATTAAGGTGGAGTTTGATTTTACAAGAATATGATCTTGACATCAGGCGCATCAAAGGAGAAGACAATTTGATTGCAGATGCACTTTCCCTTGTATAGAACTATTATTTCATGTACAATTTGTATAATACATATGGGTTCTTCTTATGTAATTTTCTTTACCTCACGTATAATTTACATATGGTAAAATGAAAGCTTTGCTACTTAAATCTTTCTTTTTCTTAATGGGGGGGAAGTGTTACGAATATGTACTTAAATTGCTTGTGTGTTAATTTTAAATTCTCTTTATTTTATTTTTGTTCATTATATTTTATTGTAATGATAATTTTCATGGGATTTCAATCTCTTTTTCGGAAAATTGACTTGACCTGATTAGATTATATTATTTCTTCAGCACTACTTTTAGATCACTCTGGTTCGTCGATTTCGTAAACATCAAGATAAAACAATTGGCTATTTACTAAGGTGATTTTATGATTGCGTGATAGTTCTAATTTGTAAACGGGGCCCCGAGTGGCCGAATGGTCTAAAGCGCTCTCCGTTACGAATCACTGCCATCTCACCTCTGTCTGCGTGGGTTCGAGTCTAAGATTCGGCGAATGTGGATATGTGAGAAAGCTTGCCAGTAGCTTCTCGTGGGTCGGTGGTTCTTTCCGCGGATTTCCCGGTTTCTTCCTCCACCATTAATACTGGCCGCCATGTATAGCCTATCGTGTGCTGAAAAATGGCGTTAAGCCCCACAACAACAACAACTAATTTGTTAACAACTTTTCTTATTGAATTTTATAATAAGATTCAATATGTTCTTCCATGGCCGACATGCATACCGGTTGGGCGCTTCTATTGCGATGTTCAAATTAGTGTCACGTAAGTCCATCACGTGAGCTACTACGTGATCTAAAATCGAGGCTTAAAACAGCCAATTGTTATTAAAATTATTCAGTCATATCTTTACACCTTGAGGGTACAAGGTGTTTCTATTGTTGATGTTAGATTGTTTTTGAAGTTCATCTGTTTTTGGGATTTAATAGTTTATTCTTTAGAAGACTAAAAAAGTGTACTTTTTATAAAAAGTTCTGGGACAAAGAAATTCAGTGGATATTTGTTCTTGAATTCTAATCGGAAACATTATAAACTGTGATTTAATCGAGGGTTTGTTTCCATCTGTACAGCATCTCATCTGACGTCATCGCCTTCCATATTGGAACGTCATCGAGATTCGATCCTGGATTCAATTAGAACTGTTTAGTGATAGGACTTATAGTTTTTCAACTTTTGGAGTAATTTTTGGATTATATTCACAAACCGTAAGTCCTATTTCTTACTTTTACATTGTTTTCTAGGGAAATAAATTATTTAGCTAAAATTTACAATGCTTGTTCATTTCACACTTTTCTTGTGTTACATTTGTACGAGCCTACAGGTAACAATATATATATATATATATATATATATATATATATATATATATATATACACACACCGGTGCTGCTGCTTTATGAGTTAACAGCCACTATCTGATTTACTCTTACTGTTTGTTTTTACTATGAGGTGAGGGGCTCCTGTTTTTCCACCTCATGGATATACCAAGTAATTTCTACGTAACAGATTTTTAATTTCATATACATCTCCCTCCCCCCTCCCCCCCCAAAAAAAAATCAAACCCGGGTAGTGGAAAATCAGCACCCACCGCGTTGTTCAACATGGTGGAGAAGTGTACACATTTATTATTTTAGTTATTTGTTGAATTTCTCCTTAGGCTAAAGCCCCATTTATTGTAAATGCAATTCGCAAGCTGTCGACAAATTTGTCGGTCACGGGATTGTGGAACGCTAATTTCCACAAGTTTTCCCTATTATCATACGTTTCAGAAGTTATGTATAAGGTGACCAATACTTCGAAATCCAAAAATAGCTCATCTAAGGGGCGTGTCTTGTCTGTTTTTCTCTTATTTCTTACCTATTATCCCTGATAAAGTCCAGGAGGTGTAAGGAACCTGACAAAGTCAGATAAGTCAGATAAACAGGAATGATGTTTTTTTAAAAAACACAAAAAACCAACCAACCAAAAAAAATAATTCTATTTATAAGTGGAAGTTGTTATAAAATACAGGCGATGTTACTCTTTAATGTCTCCACTGAAGAAAGCTTTACTTGAGTTATTTCCCTTCACTGAATTTCTCTGTTCATTTATACAAGATTTATTACAAGGAGTTCTAAATACAGTCATCAACCACTTGCAAGTATTCTTTGCTGGAATCATGATATAATTGTTTTGAAGTTTAATTTAAATATATATTATGCCTTAATTATAACATGGGAGAATTTACGAGGTTACCTGCTATTA
The DNA here is from genome assembly GCA_016617855.1 of Megalonaias nervosa. Taxonomy (NCBI): domain Eukaryota; kingdom Metazoa; phylum Mollusca; class Bivalvia; order Unionida; family Unionidae; genus Megalonaias; species Megalonaias nervosa. Next base: position 4,733 of record JAECUM010040603.1, read on the forward strand.
AGCCCTCTGAAGCAATATTTGAGCTCGATAGAATAACTCCTAAATTGCCGAGGCGAGTTCTGTTGATGTTAATTTTACGAATAGGACTTTTATCAATCGTATCCGTAAAGCCAAGAGAGAGTTTCGCAACGATGGTGCAGCTCTTGCGTAGACAACATTCAGAATTAGGCAAGACATTAATGCTACTATGAATGACCAACGTGCAAGGACAAATCATTAATTATCTCGACGAACAAAGATACTCCTTTAGAATTAAATTTATCCTACCGATAGACGACACCTGGATTATTCGTGACAAACGTGACCCTGTTCGGGAATCACATCTCGCTGGAAATGTTGTAACGTTAAGTAAAATTTCCAAAGCAGGAATACTGACTGGCATCGACAAATCATATTATGAACGAGCATATCCTGTGACGCCAGTTGTTTATGCGATATATCCGTTGAATGATCGACCAAATGTTAATGATCTCCTCCCGATGATGATTTCGACGCTGAATTGCGTCGCTAAACCTGTTATAAAACACTTTACAAACGCGAAACGAGGAAACGGTTTAACGGATTTACGACGTAAAAGAATAAATATATGGGTAGAAATAGATAAAGATACCGGAGGTACGATCAAAAATTAAAATTCCCAATAACAGTGAAGATGATAAAGGGGGAAGTTTTATACTAATCGAAGTATAAATCAAAAGGAGCTCCGATGGGGATCGTTGATTATAACGCTCACGCTTGTACGTCGGACATAACATTATTTCCACGATCTCTGTTAAATTTTATTGCGGTGATATGTTCGATTTTATCAGAAATATCAGTAAGAGTAACCCTGTGTCCGTGGTGTTGTTTCAAAGTTCCGAGTGTAGCTATTATGATCAGTTTGTACGACCTAATAGAGATATTTATCATGCAGAATCTCTTTATAACGAAATGAAAAATCTTGCGTTGAAATACACGAACGATACTGATGTTACCGAACGATTACTTGGCAATTGTTTTACCGTTCCGTCAGTTGCTGTTCACTTTGCTCAGAAGGAAAATTCATAGTAACCAACACGGTTGGAATTTCTTGAGGATATACAACGCAGTTGTGTCGAATACGGACATGGCGGATTGTGGAATATTAAATACGATTATAAGGATGTTATCTCAGTTGATATGGTTGCATGTTATCCTGGAAATTTTCTTGGAATGGGAGAGTGTTCTGAGTATTTTAAAAGATTTGGACACCCAACACTCGAGATGACTCGAGTTGCGATAAATGTACCCTTGCCAGATTTTGACTTAACTGGATTTGCATGTATTGAGTCATTCGAGTTTGCATCGAGAAACATTCATCCGGTTGTCGCTGTTTGGTTTGGTCGTCATTTTAATAAACGTGTTGGGCTCCAATAGTTTTATTACGATATATCGATGATGAAAAAAATATTAATATCGTTAACTGTGAGTGAAGCAATAATATTGTATCGTCCACAAAAACAAGTCTGTCTACCTGTCGTGGAGAGATCTATTCTCGACTGGAATCCCGATGCTGTAGAATACGAAATTAAGCTTGCAAAAGATCTTGGCAGAAAAATAATTGGTAAATTTACACAAGGAGGATCATATGATCATAAAAGACAATGTACAAGATTAATTATCGACGATGCTGAGCTCGATTTTATAGCTGCTGATACAACAGAGAAAAATGTATTTGTAAGTCGAAGTAATATTAACTTATCGGACGGAGCCAAATCAGGAACAGTTGTGAGCTACATTGATGGCGATTCTTCACAATTCACTCATGTAAGATCTTCGATTCTCGCGTACGTTTCTGTGAATTTATTATCGATGATAGACAGATTTCCTGATACCGCGGTCACAGTCGCCACAGATTCATTTATATCAATAAAAAAAAAATACAGGATTGCTAAATGAATTGCATATCGGCGTTGATGCATGATGGGGCGAATGGAGAATAAAGCGAGAAAAGATAGTTATTCTGAATCCGCCGGCGTTGAATCTAAGGAAATATACTACAAAAACAAACAGATGTCGCAGCGTTGATCGGCACCATCGGTATATGATCCCGTATCCAGAAATAAAACCGTTTATCTTAAAGGTTTCGGTGGTTCTGGTAAAACAGCGCGTGCGATTGAATTATTTTGGAATTTTTACATGGTTGTTTTGACGCCTACACATAGACTCGCCAGAGAAATGAAGAGCGAGGAGTTAAATCTCATACTTATCACAGCTTTTTTCGATGGAAGGGGGATGGGTCGACATTTTAACGAATGGGTGAGAAATATATTCCTAAGATCATTATCTGGGATGAAATATGCACGGTATCCGTGGAGGTATTAAAAATGTTTCTTGATTGGTTATTGACTCGAAATACTGCTGTTATCATGTGCGGCTATCATGGTCAGCCACCACCTATTGTTGGATCATCTCCGCATAAATGGGTGAAAGAATTTGTAGATTATTATGAGGAAATACTTGATATCATAGAGCTACTGATGAACCGCTGAAAAAGTTTAAAATGTTAATCAGACTACAACCAGATAAAATTCAATGTGAGATTATGCTTGAAGTAATTCCAGAGACTGCTATGAATGATTTTTGGAATATGAAGAGACCAGTTGATTTGATGGTTGCAAGTAGAAAGATAATTAGTGATTCACTTCAACAGCAATTATTTGTTACATGAGAAAAGTTTTCAGATTTACCTGTGCCATTATGTTATCGCCCAGCAGATACGCGTAAACAAAATATTGATAATGAGATTCCAGGACGCCTGACAGAATCAAGGAAACAAAAGCTCGTTCTTAATGATATTGTTTTAGTTCCAGCTGATGCTGTTGAGAAAGCATTAAACGCCAAACAGTCGTGCTGGACGTTAGGATATGCAAAAAAAATTCATTCATCACTGGGATTGACAATCAGCGATACAAATATTTGAATAGTGGATAATCGTATTGAATGGTCAAACTTGGTTTGTCTGGCAGTTTCAAGAGTGAGAAGAATGTCCCAGCTACGGAGAATAATTCCGGAAGTTATTCAGGATAACTGCGATATTGTAGATAATAATCAAACTCAAGGCAATGTCGTTAAAAAAAATTAGCTGGTTATCAGCGATGTGAAGAAAAAAAAATAACCGCGACTTCGATCTTGATGTTAAGTTTATCATGACACTTTAACAACAACAAAATAATCATTGTGCTTGCTGAAACACAGTAATGTTGTTGCAGTATTCTCCTAATGACCTACTGCAATTTACCGTGTCATAAATGTGATGCTGACCTGTTTTTAGTGTAATCAACGTCGAGGAGCCAGTGCCTTATTGCTAGCCAATAATCCTTCACAAAAGTGATGGCGGTGGTAATTGTGTATCTTCGTTGAGGAGCAGTTAAATCTAGTTTGTAGATTGAACGTCTACCCGTGGATCTTACCACGCTGAAAATTGTATGTGTAGTTACGCTCCAGACTGGGTCAGTCGCTCTTTTTTCACCCCCTTCAAGTTCACCAGGTTCATACAAATATCTTACAGTCACATTATCTAGTACTGGTTGTTTTGAGAAAGAGTCATGTCGCTGCCGCTAACAAGCGGTCACTCGTATGTGGGTTTTTTTTGTGATTGTACTGATAGGTTTCTTAGAAATTCCACGAGTAATTTTGCTATTTAACGCAGCTCTCACATTTGGTAGTCTTGCAACCCATTCACGAGATCTCTTGTCTTTCTGAACTTTTGTTTAAGTATACTTCCTGCGCGTATTGATATCCAAACAATCGCTCAGCAAGTGTTCGATTAAATCGCTCAACGATTGCCTGATCACGATGAATTGCGGTGTGCCCTCGTCTGATTTTGACGTTATGTTGTTTCATCAGAGATGTTACTGCACCAAGAGATTCTTTGTCAGGATCAACCTGTAGCAACTGTGGCCATCGCAAGGGTCCTCGTCGATAAATTCGTTCAAACGCAGATGCAACTTCAGTTGCTGTCTTTGTTGATAGTGGTTCTGCTTCTTTATAACTACTTGCAACGTCAACGACAGTCAACGCGTATTTGTATGTGCGTGATTGACGTCTACCAGTTTTAATAGTATCATGTGGTAAAAACAAAATATCTGCCTGATGAACTTCATTGGGAGTGCTGACATCAAAATGTGCGTACTGAATTTTTGTAGGCGATGGTAGATAATTTTCCATATTGCCTGTCTTGCTAACCAATCTGCAGCACCAGAACGTGCTACATTTGCTGCATCAGCAAGTTTACTAATCGCTGCTCTACCCCTCCAATATCCTTTTGGTCTATAATAAATCGATTCAGTTATTATAATAGTAATTGGTCGACTAATTACCAGCTCCTAGCATTGATTTACCTTTAATCGCAGATCTTATAAAAAAATTGGCAAGCGATTCTCTGAGACATTTATTTTTTTACAGACTTGAGAATGTGAATCAACTTCACATTTGCAATATGTCGCTGTTGTAAATCTAGATTTTTATACGCAACATCATGAACGTGGCACGCTTGATCAATCGCATTTGTTGGATACTCTCCAGGTCTTGGTTGATTGTTCTCGTCAAGTCTGATATCAAGTCGGGTTCCAGGACCACAATAATTATATCCATGAAGAAGCTTCTCGCCAGGATGTTTAGCCTTTGGAACTCCTGATAATTTTTCCAGTGAAGCAGCGATATCTAGGCCTGTTTCATGATAGATAAATCTGTATTTTTTGTACCATATTTCACACACTTGCCTGTAAGTGCACGCATTTTATTCCTCGTCGTTATTGTTTTTAATCCATTGGTGGGGGTGAGGGTTCTGCATTGAACACAATGTAAATTCATATAATTATTATATATTCCTACAACATGAATATCATTGATATTTCAGCGACACGAGAGAAGGAAAAAAATCAAGCATCATCCAGCGCTACCAAATTCCATCAGAGCAATTGTCATAGATCCATCTGGTTCTGGTAAAATACAATTTTTGCTTAATCTGATAATGAAATGGATTAAGTGGGATAAATTGTATTTAGTGGCACCATCTGCAGGAAATCAGCGATGCTACAACGTGCTTAAAGATTTTAATGAAGAAGCAAAGTTGTAGGACGGGGACGGAAATGACGTTATTGACTTTATTATTGATGATGCTCCGTCAGTGAATGATCTTGATGGAGGCATCAGCAGTCTTCTTGTATACGATGATGTGATGTTGGACAAACAATCAAATCCAGCTCGGATATTTTCCCGAGGCAGACACAAAAACACCGATATTATATATGTTACTCAGCGATATACGCAGATACCTAAAGTGATCAGAGATAACTGTAATTATTTTAGTTGTATTTAGCGGTGTTGATACCCACACAATAAGAAATATTCACCAGACTTGGTGCTCAGGAGACATGGATATGATTAAGTTTAAAAACTTCTTCTCAAAAGCACAAGTGATTCCTCATGGATTTATCACGATAAATTTACATGATCCTCGGTCACGATATCGCATAAGTCTCGATAAAATTTTTGTTTGAGAGACCTGCCACGCAGCAGCAGCCGGGGGGGGGGGGAACCAACAGTGAGTGTCCCGGGTCGGTAGACGAGAACGCATAAAAATTTGAAAATACAAACGTCAAAAAAAAAAAAAAAAATACGCTAACCCGGTTAGAAGTCTCGGTCGGTTAGAAGTCTCTGTTTAGAATTACTGACCTTGTATTTTCATTTTCGGAGAAATCTTTATTTTAAAAAACGGGCTGCTCTAAAAAGTGGCCTGTTCACCCTCCCTGCTGCTAATGACAATAACTAAATACATGAGTATAACAACAGCACTTGCACATGTCCCGATCGAAAGTGGCGTTTGGGCCTCATTTAACCAAAACAAGTAGGTCTCCGCTTTTTTTCTGTGTCATGCTTTCTGTGTCAGAAAAAAAGCGTAGACCTACTTGTTTGTCTAGGGCCGTATTATTCCTGGGCGAACAGATTTTGGGCTATTAAAACAAAAAAGAAAAAAAATGAAGCCATGACCCGGTCCCGCACTTTTTACTAAAATTACTCTCTAGTTAGGTCGAGAACCAGGCTACCTTAAAGCCTCACTTTTGTCAACCAGTCTGTAGAAGCTCGTAGACTGTATTACATCTTTTCTTCAAAAACCACTTTTGGACAAGAACCTTGTATTACCAAAGCGTAGGCGGCAAATACGAACTTGAAACTGCCATTGAAATGATGGGTACGTCGCAATACTTTAACTGTTTATATGCATATTTAGACACAGATCGGCATACCATTTTGTATAATAATATAGGATTTTATATTTTATTTGTATTTTATTTTTGTCAAAGACAAGGGATGAGTACAAAATAACTATTAAGAAGGCTGCCAATGAGAAATCGTTCTGTCAAACTGCTACTGTAATGAATGTTCATAGAATTTGAAGCTCACTATATGGTCATCCATCATCCAGTTTTCCCCGGGAGATCATCTCCGATTTCCACGAAATTTTTTCAATCTGTACATCCATGTAAATGTCCGCGCCATGCAAAGTTTCAGTAAAAAAAAAGAAATAAAATTATGAAGTTTTGGCCGATTGAAGTTGGGAGGGGTAGTAGTCCTACGTAAGACCTCTACGCTAATATTTATGTTCCAGACGCCCAAAACATACATATCACCGTCGACGTCGTACCTGTAGGACTACGAGGGGTAGCATATTTTTTTCCCCACTTCTAAATACATATGCTTACAACGCAGGGTTTTTAAAATATTTGTAACTTTCTTATGATGCAGTTATTAGGTTGAAATATACTATGCTACACATTTGCGACCTGAGGAAACTGAATATGAGCTCAGATTTTTTCAGTACTTGAGTAGAGTTATATACCCCAAAAGGTGGCCCTTTGTTCAAATGTATTTTATTTCTTCATATTTAATGTTGCATTACTACTTGGTCACCCATACAAACTCTAAATCTGATTTTATTTAAAACTATATCTACAGGGGATTGTACCAAAATAATCTCATTTAAATCAAGTTCATTGTTCCTAGGGCTCAATAGTATTAGCTCACCCGTTTGCTTTTAACCCCCTACCGATTTTAAAAATGAAAAGAATCAGGATATAAAAGAACATAAAACATTCATTGATTTATAACTTCTAACCTGATTGACACCAAGGGGTCCCTAACACAGTTGAATTATTGGTGTTTCAATGAACACAGAAGTTCCCAATCAAAACAAGCAAACTGACTGCTCACTGTCCATTTATGGTTTCTAGAATAGACTATTTCAGTAAAATCTTTTGTCTGCATCCAATATTTGCGATGTCTAGTTTTAATATTTCCTAAACAAATTGAACAAATAAATAGGAGGAACTCTTGTATAAATGTGTTCAGAGATGACAATCCCAAATTTACAGAATTGAAAATTTCAAACATGGCAAACTTCACATCTGTTGCTGGAAAACATAGACTGGCCCAGGCAAATATGTTGACCATGTTGGCAAAGAAACTCTGTTTTGATTCGAAATGCCAACAAGTTGACAGTGTTTGGGACCTCCTGGCACAATCAGTTTAGAACTTATAAATCAATGAAAGAAATGACTAAGTTCTGTGCATTTTTCAATGTGTTCATTAAGTTTACAAGTGCAAGGGTTTTCCCCCAAAATAGGAGGGCTCTTTATATTTTTTTAAAATTCAGAAATGTTTATTGATTTACTGAATGTACCTGTAGGTGGGTGATAATGGCAAAGTTGCCAAGGTAAATCCCAGACCCCAGCACCTAATGACACCACCAATTTTGTTATATCCTTGATGCCTTCCATTTGTAAAATCGGTAGGGGTTTACAAACAAAACAGGATAGTTTGAGAATACTATACTTGAGCTAAAGCGCAATATGCGAAAATTGTGTCCTCATAATCCTGGTGGTTTAATCTTGTAGGCAATTACTTAACATAATGAATTTTTTACATGAGGCCAAAAAAAATGTGTCTCCCCTATTGCACTGGTTTTAAAATTACAGTAGGTAGTTGGGTTTTTTTTAAGCATTATATATGTATTATAGTGACCAGTATATATAATGTATGAAGTACTTCAAATACTAGGCTAAATCAGCTCAATTTCATACACAAAATCTATTTTGGGAATTTTTTTGAAAATATTTTTTACTCCTGGGTGCGGTTTGAGGGAGTGCTAGTAACAAAAAACAGTGACGGTCTGCTGACCGGAAACATAATTTTTTTTGCCTGATCAAGATAAATATCTTAGTTATATTTGTGCCATATTTCAAGTCCGTGTCTTCATGCTTTCACCCTCAAATCATTTTGTGTTTGTACCCCCACTCCCAATTCCATACTGACACCAATGCTGAGAATCAGCGTATGTTGTACCATCAGAAGGAACAACCCTTGGAAATGTTTGCAAATCATTAAGTTCTTTTTCATGCAATCATTGGCATGCATAGTTAATATAAAATAGGATATATAATATATTAATGAAATAATCACAAAATGTACACACAGAAGATTTATTGTTTCATATTTCAAGTCCCTTGGCTACATTAATCTTTTGCAACATACAGCAAACATTTTGTCAAGATCTCAGAGTATATCGTATCATCTTCTAGCCCTGGATGTTGCTTCACTTTATTGGGATACTGCATTGCTTTCTAAGAGTATTGCATAATCATTGCCTCATCTTCTAGGAATTATTTTCTGGGAATATTGCATCATAAACAGTAGCTGATTGTGATGTCATTGACAAATTATAGTACAGTGTGAGAGCATCAAGATGGCTTTATGCAGTTCTTGTAAAATAGGGAAATGCCTAGATGTGTAGTGTTATAACTTGACATACATTAGAAAAATAGGATTTATTACTGTTTCCAAGCTCAAGCAAGAAGATCAGAAACTACTGAGCTCAGATTCAGATTCCCCAGGTGATCAGTGTGTAGTATAGTAAATTTCAGCCTGATACTGTATCTGTACAATATAAAAAGTTACATTTGAAAACCCTTATTTTTGAACCAATGAATTTTCAATTTACCCCTCCCCCACTTAAATTGCCATAACTTCATAAGTAATTGGAATTTTTTACCTTAAATTTTGCAGTCAGCCTTTATTTTTATAGATGTACACCTGGAATAAAAATTTCATGAAAATCAGAGATGGTCACCTAGGACGATTTTTAGATTTGGGTTGATTTTGTATGGAATGACCCTATAGTTCTATTTGAAAATGGACCTAGGATTAAGTATTACCCATTATGAACAAACAAAAAAGGAATTTAAACTTGAATGGGGGTCAATCTGCTTTAGCATGAGGCTGGCATTCCATTCTTTGTGGGTTTAAAAAATAATTTAGTGTTTTGTTCATTTATTGGGTAATTTAAAAATTTATTTCTTTTAAATTTATGCTTATTTTAAAGATAGAAAATCAGATTCTTTTGTATATTTATTTCATAGATTTGCATCATGAAAAAATTGGATTTAGAAATGCTTTTGAATGAAACATAAAAGTAACCATGACTGTTACAGCCATGTACAAATGAAGTTAAGCTGAAGCAAAAGATTTCATTTATCATCAGTTTACAATCTCACCCATCCTTCCATAATTTCCTACTTTCAAAGATGTTTGTCTTTCACCAGTGTCATTGATGCCTTCATAGCCTGCATTTGATCCATTGTGTACTGTATCCCCACCTTCAGTTTCAGAAAGTTTTTACACAGCTGTGGTCTTAGTGAGAATTATTCAATTCCATCAGATCACATGTTTTCAAACCTTGCATTACTCTGCATTTGTAGGATTAAAAAACAAAGTTCTTCATGTTATTTTCATGGTAGTTTTTGTATAGGAAGGTATGCTGTATACTTGATATATGTTCCTTTTATTGTTACTTGATGGAGAGCATCTCGTGTATATTAGTCTGTTCCGTTGCTTAAAAATAAATTGGATTTCACATTACACTTGCTGTTGATGACTTCAGTACATTGGATTTCACATTACACTTGCTGTTGATGACTTCAGTAAAATGGATTTCACATTACACTTGCTGTTGATGACTTCAATAAATTGGATTTCACATTACACTTGCTGTTGATGACTTCAATAAATTGGATTTCACATTACACTTGCTGTTGGTGACTTCAGTAAATTGGATTTCACATTACACTTGCTGTTGATGACTTCAATAAATTGGATTTCACATTACACTTGCTGTTGATGACTTCAATAAAATGGATTTCACATAACACTTGCTGTTGATGACTTCAATAAATTGGATTTCACATTGCACTTGCTGTTGATGACTTCAGTAAATTGGATTTCACATTACACTTGCTGTTGATGACTTCATTAAATCAGATTTCACATTACACTTGCTGCTGATGACTTCAGTAAATTGGATTTCACATTACACTTGCTGTTGACTTCAGTAAATTGGATTTCACATTACACTTGCTGTCAATGACTTTAAAAAAATGGATTTCACATTACACTTGCTGCTGATGACTTCATGTCCAAGTTATGAAAGTCAGACCTCCAGCACATCCACACTTTTGAGATGTTTGAAAACCAGACCTGACTGACATTTATGATGGATTCCGGGAAATTCTTTTGGCCTGTAGAGAGTCAACCTATATGCAACTCTTGTTTCAGACAACTAGTTTTATGTCATCTGTACAAATTTACTATCTTGACATTTGCTAAATCATGTCATTTGGCAGTCTGTATCTGTTTCAGTAAACAGGAGCTATCATTTTACCATAAACAAGAAGCAGTGAGTCAAGTACATAGACTTCCCTTCTAATGTTTTGTTAGCTAACTGTATTATTGTTATTTGTATTTCAGCGGCCAGTAGTGGAACTGAATTATACAAGTAAGTGTTGTTACACTCCTCATGTAACATACATTATATTACCAGAAATTAAGTTCACAGATTAATGTTGAATCTAAACATTTTTTAAGCATTTATTCATGTATAAGTGATCATATTTTGCCCACCTTGGAAAGCGTATGCAACTTGCAAGACAGTACTTTTTGTTGCCTACTTTTGCATGGAAAGTATATGTAAGACAGTACTTTTTGCATGGAAAGTATATGCAAGACAGTATTTTTTGCATGGAAAGCATATGCAAGACAGTACCTTTCTGATGGCATTGTTGCCATTATACTTAGTTGTCAGTGTTAAATGTTTTAAATTAACTCAGTTTCTCCAACATTTCTGTATGTACAGTCATGAAATTTGATGAGTTTGTTCATTATGAAGGGGAGCTGTGGTGTGGTTGCTTATTGGTTGGTATGCTGAACTTAAGACCAGAAGGTGTGGGTTTGAATCCTACCATTGAATCAGCTGGGTTTAACTCCCCTGTTGTGTCATTGGTCAAGGCACTTTACTCCATTGCTTTGGCACTAAATAACCTACTTGTATTGCTGTGCCATAAAAAACAAATCCAGTCCAAATCATCTTGGTAGGTAATAACCATGGGCACCCATAGTTACATTTGGCGAAAATAATGTGTGTTTCCTTTACACTGGTTTTAAAATTATGGTAGGTAGGTATTTTTTTTTTACCCAAGGGGGAAAGAGTGCTAGGGCCATCATCAAAAAAAATTGACTGTCGGCCGACCAGAAACACGTTATTTTACAATGTTGTATACATGTACTTTCATTTAACTTAATGAGTATTGGAGAGTACTACTCACCATGGTCACAAGTAGGTCACAATGACCAACTTTTCATGCTTCAGTGATTATGTTTTTGCATTTAGTCCAGTTACTTTAACCCTTTAGCTACGACTACCGCATCTAAGTGTCACCTGTAAATAGCTCCTGAACCCCACTGACGCATATATGCAGTGTCGATAAACCTCATTTACTACCCCAGTGTCGCTTATGTACATATAGTTCAGCAGTACTCGAAACCCCAGTGTCGCATCCATGTGGACGTAACGGCTATGTTATCTAAATGTTGATTGGTTGAAAGTACAGAAGTTTACATATTTTTAATTATCATAACCAATGAGAGGACTGTTTACTCAACATTTTGATACACGTTTGAAAGCTGAGAGATTAAATTTAGACACACTGGAAGGGCTTTCCCGCAAGTTACGAAACACGTGTAGTTGAGATAAACAAAGATGGATTCCGATTCAGATATGAGCGACTTTGAAGGGTTCAGTGCAAGCAATATCGAAGAGTTTAATGGATCATTCTTAGAAAATGGATCAGATATTGATATTAGTCTCGTTTCAACACCAGATGTAAGTGATTTTGAATTGGATGACGAGGAGGACATAGTCCCACTTGCACAGTGGAGTGATGACCTTGCCATGTTTGAGATCAATGATTTTGATTCTCATGTTAGTTCAACAATCCAGCTTGGACCACTAGGCAATGAGAAAGATTTTTTTTCTCAAGTTTTTTCCTGAATGTCTGGTGGAAAAGTTTGTGAAAGAAACAAACAATTATGCCAAGAAAATGGGGGACCAAAAGCAAGACCTGCAATGTAAATGTTTGATTTATTTTGTGAGATTCAAAACAGTTTACATGACTGGGATTTCTTGTATGATGGGATGTAGGAGTATATAAAGTGGAAATATATGAATAACAGACACTATACAAGGTAAGCTGTTTTTTTATTTTCACTGAAATCCAGCAAAAACTAATGAAATAATGAATATAAATGTAACCATGTTTTTATTGTCAGTTTCTGTAGTCAGCCATGATGATGATCTAGTATTCAGCCCAGCAACCAGCCTCAGTAGTCTCAGTAACTGATATGATAGCACTCAGCAGTAGTGAAACTGCACAACAGCTGTAGTAGCTAAAGGGTTAACACAGTTGTATGTACACTAATGAAACTTAGGGTTCTCCATTGTTTTTTGGAAGTTGTAGTACTGCACACATTTGTTGTAAAAAGTTTGTTGTGTCACCAATATAAATCATCCGATTGTCAGTGCTCATTGTGAAATGTGTAGTATTATGGATAAAAGAATGAAAGTTGGGGGCATATGAAAACAGGGATAAAAGTAATTGTTGTTACAACTAGGGGTGAAATGATACACATATCTACATTAATGGTCTTTTCATCTTTAGAAGTCTTGTCGTTGAAGGGGTAGTGCCATTTTTATGTATTGACATATTGGTTATATTTCTAGTAAGCAGATTACTGACATAGATTTATCATCTGTTCATACGTCATTCTCATCATTGACGAGAGTTTTTTAAAAAAAATACTTCCAAACAAACTACCTGTTTCCATGCCCTTTGTTTTGCACTAATGACTGTTTTTTAAAACATTTTATTACCAATTTCATGTCTTCAGTTATATTTGAAAATCATTATAGTGCTATCTTCAAACAGAAGAAATAGAAAATTTCCTTGTGGAATGTAGTGTACAAGTTGACAATCATAAGGCTGTGCCAATTCCAGTTTCTATTCAATGTATCATGAATGAATGGCCTCGCAGGTTTCACTCCTTCTGGCCTGCCAAAGGATCCCTCAAGAACTTTCTTATTCTGCAGACCCCCTGGTGGTGAACCTTTGGCCCCTTACAATGATTAAATCACACCCATCCTTTGAACCTGTGTCACTGTTGACTGTATCATCAGGGTTATGGACAATCCTCGAGTTTGATGACTCTCTAGAATAGCTTAAACTGCAATGACTGAGCCATATAATACATGAGACATAGTTAAGTGTGACTACAGTTAAAGCTATCAAAATTTTTAAAAACTTATACTGCGTACCTGTCGAACCTAATGATCTGTTGCCAAGGTACTCAAAGGGAAATTGTATTAAATGCGTACAAACCTGAAATTCAGTCAACATTTTTGTTTTATTCACAGTATCCTATAAATATCACCACCTAATGTCATCTGGTATGAAGTCCAAGAATTCATCCTCATTTTCTGATTGTTCTGAAATCCTCCATTGTCGTCTAGTAAATTATAATGGTCTGGTCATCATAAATATTGTCTGACTCCCTTTCCTTTTCCTCACTGTCATACGCAGATATGCTTATTTAGAGACTGAGATTGCTGCAGTGAGATCAAATAACCACCCTGTGTTACTTGCCACTGTACCACAGTCACGGCTCAATAGAAAATTTGATGTGTGGTGTTACGTATATGTAATTAAATTGTTTGTGTGTTAGTTTTAAAATTATTTTTTATTTTATTTTTGTTTCATTACATTTTATTGTAATGATTATTTTCATGGGATTCGATATTCTCTTTCAGTAAAATTCTGTTTATCTAAAACGTAAAAGATGTTACATTAGCATTGTTTTTAGTTCACCCTGGTGCGTGGTAGTATAAACACTATGCGAAAATGATTGGCTATTGCCAAGGTCAGTTTGGTCTAAGTGTAGTCTGAATAAGCAATGTTTTATTTTTAAATTTATTTCAGAGTGAGAATCTTAGATAGGACTATTCTTGCTACGTGACAAATTTCCTATTGCATTGTTCAAGTGTTAAGAGACCACGTGACCTATCATGCGAGAATGGGATGATATTTTAGTTGGATTTAATACCCTTTCTGAGAGCTTTTCGGTCAGTTGCATTTTTAAACCTTGAGGGCTCGAAAGGTTTCTATTGTTGAAACCAGATTGTTTTTGAAGTTCATTTGTTTTTGGAATTTAATAATTTATTCTCTAGAAAACCAAATGAGTGTATTTTTTTATAAAAATTCTGGGAGAAAGAAATTCAGTGGAAATTTATTCTGGAGTTATACGGAAACAAACTGTAATTCAATTGAGGAATTGTTGCCATTTGTACAACGACCACATCTGACGTCATCGCTTTCCATCACCATGTGTAAACAACGTTTTTTTATTATTGGTTCTTAATTGGGGCTACACGAGCGTATGTGATACATGTCTTCTAGTAAGAGACTACATGACCCATCTCGCGAGACTTGAAATGATGTTTTTGGGGTTTAAATACGCATTCTTAATGTTTTTCTGTGAGAGTCGTTTTAACATCTTGAAGGAACAAGGTATTTTTTTTATTTGTTGCCAGATTGTTTGTTTTTCATTTGATTTTTGGATTTAATAATTTCTTCTCTAGGAAATTCAACAAGTGAATTTTTTTATAAAAATTCTGAAAGATATTCATGGAAATTTATTCTGGAATTATTTGGAAACAAACACTGTGATTCAATTGAGGAATTGTTGATATTCGTGCATGGACCACATCTGACATCATCGCCTTCCATATTTGTATGTTGTCGAGATTTGAACCTGGATTCTAATAGAACTATTTAGTGATAGGACTTGTATTTTTCATTCTTAGGATTAAATTTTGGATTATATTCACAAACCGTAAGTCCTATTTACCAATTTTTACATTGTTTTCTAGGGAAATAAATTATTTTGTTAAAATATACAAAGCTTGTTGACTTCACTCTTTTCTTCTGTTACATTTGTACAAGCCTACACGTAACAGTACGTAATGGCAAAAATCCACTTATTTTTTTTTTTGGGTTCCCTTAAAAAACATATAATGTACATTGATAACAAAAATGTACTGGTTCAGAAGCTAATCTATTGATTCTGAAATCTTCTGTTTTTTTTAATCCTGGTTCTGTTGCATACATGTGTTTGCAACTTGATGTGAAGCACAAGGCATAGGAGCCTGAATCCAGACTTTTCTGCTGTATCTAAGGCTGGTTTTTAATGTTGGTTGCATGCGGTCAAGGCTTCTCAGCACATAATCATATAAAGAAAAAGGGCCATGAGTATTTATAATATGCAACTGTAACAAAATTGGTGTGAGCGGTGGTTGAAGCCCTGAACTTAAGAATTTGATCCAGTACCTGCATTGGAGATGTTTGTGACAGTTTGTTTCTTCATCAAGTGTCATGTCAAATTTATTTATTTTAAATGGAATTATATAAATTAAGTATATCAGTTGCCTTTGATTTTCATTCCTTTTTAATAAATCCTAATATTTCTTAATGAATGAGCCTGTGCATTCTAATTACTTTTATATTTGTGACACATGGTTACACACAGATAATGCTCTGAATTCCTGATATGACAAAGGCCTTATTGGGGCCTCTATTTTTTGGGGTTGGAACTTACAAAGGCCTTATTGGGGCCTCTATTTTTTGGGTTGGAACTTACAAAGGCCTTATTGGGGCCTCTATTTTTTGGGTTGGAACTTTCAAGTAAAGAGTACTAAACTCCTACTTTAAAAATCCTGTGGAGAACCCTGACGTTGGTCCCTGTTCTGTTGGCAAATGTCTACAGCAATAGACCTAGTCCTACACTGTTTGCCAGAAGTCATGTCTTGAACAAATAGTTTGGACCATAATCAGTTGGGCCACATGTTTTGGGGTCTATGTTGTTGGCCTGAAGTCAAAAGTAGAATTTAGAGCTTAGACTGATCTATTGGCACATGTTTGTAACAGATCTGCCAACACTTATGAGTTTGCCATTAAGTCTTGTGAAAATGATCCTTAAATTGCGGACTTATGGAATAAAAGCAAAAACTACCGAAATAAGATTGCTTTGATAAAATCCGTATAATTAGCCCATCCATGTTTGATTTGGATCCAGGTTTCATATTAGATTTAGTGGATTTAGCCAGGCAACCAGACTAGGTTTAGTTATACCTCAGATGCTTTAAGCTGCATAAATATTTTGATGAAAAGCGTCAGCATGTTCAAACTATTATAGAATTTTTAAAAAATGACACCCAGGAAGTGATACATGTTGAGGATGAAATGGAAAATATGCCTCTTTAAAATTGTTAATATTTAGTACAGAAGAATAAAAATGAATATTCAGATTCTTATGAATAAAAGCAGTGAGGGCAACAATTAACATTTATCGGACATCATGAGTCAATTTGAGTATGCCTCATATCGGGAGATTGCTGTTGTGAGAAATCAATTTTTTTTTCAAGAATTAGGTCAATTTGAGACATAGCAACAAGCCACTGAGCTGCATAGGGTTTGAAACTTAAGTTTGTGCAACTGTACTATAGGTAAATAAGGTCTGCATGTACTTTACAAACTTTTCAGCTCAACATAATGTTTACTGTCGCTGCATCAGTTTTGAACACCAAACTTTTTACATACATGTTTTCCAACTTTACAATAGCAGTACTTATTTTGTTACGCTTTACTGAAAACTTGACAGATTTACACAAAAAATCAACAGCATTACTGAGATGGCCTTGTTAGGGTTGGCAGGTCTGGGTCTATGCTGTGTGCCTCAAAAAAGGCAAATGAACAGTTTATACCATATATGTTCACATTTATCACAGTTGGGGACATGCTTTACATGGATCTGCTTGGAATGCTTCAAATAAGGTGACAGTGACCAAGTTTTCTTAGTGTTGCTACTTGCAATGTGAGTGTTGGTCATCGCAGAGAGAACATCAGTCTATGATGGAGTGAGTCATGGACCTAAGGGTAAATTCTTTTTAAATAATCAACAACATAAAATGATGTCAGATAAAGCTGTTGAATTTTTTTTTAAAACCTTTGCCTGGAAACGTAGTGCCATTGATTGGAGTTACTCAAAAACTGAACAAATTTGCATGTGTTACATTGATGGAGACGTGCTATTTATGAAATGTTAGTCAACACTGATTTTGTATTTCAGAGATGGAGATGACATTAAAGTGTTTGTACGAGTCCGCCCATCATCTGCAGAATTAGACATAACCTTCAGTCAGGTGGCTCATGTAGATCAATCTAACAAAGAAATAATACTGAAGAGCAATGCGAGCAAACCTGAAGCAAAGAAATTCACGTTTGATTATGTAGCGGACATCAAATCCACTCAGGTAATTCGGTCCTAAAAGTAATGATAATTTCATGACCAATATTAGCAAAATTTAACAGGGTTCAATGTTTCCATTTAGACTTAAACACTTTGGCATCTTTACTTCCTTGTATAATTATGTCACTGTGAAGTACATTGTATTGCCTCGTGTCTCTCATGAGTCAGGCTAGACCTGTATCTTCTCTTTTTGTACAGGAGAGGGAAAAATGAGCACTGAACACTGAGTAGTGAGAGAAAAACAGGAAAATTATATTAGATTTAAAGTTGCCAAAGTAGGTCAGGAGTTTGAGGGACCTACCACAACAGGGATACTGGGTTTTTTGGGGTTTTTTTTAAGGTGGCCCAGTGTAAAGTAAAAGTAGCCAGGTAAATCATTCATCCATATATACACACACACACACACACACACACACACACACACACACAGGGTTCTCAGTAGATTTAAAAATTGAAGGGTCTGTTGACCCTTGACCCTAAAATCTCACAAGTCAAAACTGAAATCTTGAGAGTCAGTTCTTTTGGACAGTCATGAGTCCATAGCTCTGATTTCCTCGTTATTTGTGGAAACAAATCATGTTTAAGATTTCTTGTCTTGTGCTGAATAGTGAGAAATACTTGTACAGTATTTTGTTAGAAACATAATCAGATTTTTATAAAAGTGTTTCTCTTTCTAACTTTGTGTTACTGTGTGTATATTTTGTATATGAAACAGACAGGATTATTTTATACTTTATTATATTTTCAACTTCTCAACATATTCTATTATCAACTGCTCAAATTATTTTATTTGCAAAAATATATCCCTACAACTGTGAAGGTTATATATTATTCAAGTATCAAGGGTGTACATCACAGATTTGTCAGTTCACTTTTCCACTCCTCCTTAAAATTTTTAACAAATTTCAGAGATTGACTCACCTTCTCCTTAGAGCTGACACTGTCCTTGTTTCTTTGGAGTCAGAAGGTCAGACAATTCATCACTGGCAGCTTGTTTCCAAGTCTGACACAGAAAAGAAAAAAATCTTTGTGCCATTGTGATTTTAAAATTCAGATGTATGCACTGAGTGTTATGTCTGTTACATTTTTTCTGAATGATCCAATAATTAAAATGCTTGCAGTTTTAAACATTTTGCCAATTGAAGCAAATTAATTGCCACCAAGTTACAATCCCACGCTGAAAACTTTCTTCACGAGAAGCTATATATTCCTGTTTTGTCTTAATTGATAATAACTTAAAGTGCAATCAAACAAACACTGATATTTTATCAGAAATGAATCCAGTGAAGTCCTAAATGATTCCAAATTTTTAAACATTTTGCCTATGAAGCAAATTAATTGCTAATAAAACAATTTAAGTTGGTCCACTTATGTTGACAGCTGGCTTCACAAGCCACCATTTGCTCTGATTCTGACCAGTTGATTATAATTTGATGTCCACACATACCAATGATGATATTTGATCAAAAGGCAGTCCATTCATGTCATAATTGTTTCCCCTGCCTCTATCATAAACTTCAGACATGATCTCAAAAGAATCCAAACTAATTCAGTTGCACCTAATCATGACACCAGTGAACTGTTAGCTCTGCCCATTTCGTATATATGTTCCATTGATGTGATATTATTGGCCATCAAGGTGTAACCTTGTCGAGCAGATGTCAATCAGTGCCTTCTATGGTAAATTTGTTATAGACAGCTCACTCTTAGTAAGAATAAGAATCATGGGTAATTAAAAAAGATGCAAAAATCAGAATTTCCATGTGTAAAAAATGGGTCCTATTTAAACTCCACTCATCAAAACTCAAAATAAACATCTATTGAAAACCCTATATGTGTGTGTGTGTGTATGTGTATATATATATAGACGCAGAGGAGCCTCGTTAATCCAGATTCCATTTATCTGGAAACCTTGCTGTCTGGACATATTTCAATGGGAACGGAATTCCTAAACATTAATTTGCTGTTAAATCCAGAAATCTGTGTTCTAGATCCAGAAATCAAAGTCAGGGACCAAAGTGTAAAATTACTATAAAACATGCCTCAGTAATCCAGGAATAACCTGTCAAGAAATATGAAAATGTGAAGAATTATATATGAAAAAAGTCGGATAATGCAGATTCACTTATGCAGATTTGGAGGTGTCAATTTATCAATCTCTGACTGGTCTAATTCTAGTGACACATTAAAGTTATAAATTGATTGCCTAAGCATGTGTGTAGAAAAACTTAAGTAGCATGACCATATTATAAACAGCGATTGTAAAAACAATTTCTGTTTTTGTTACTTACCAACGGAGGTGTTAATAATTAAACACTGATATCAATTAAATTATTCCACACTTTTGATATATCATATGGTTATGAAATTATGTGTTTCATGAGGTATCTTTGTTGTTTACCAGATGCATGTAACAGTAAGTTTGTTGATGGCTGTACAAATAAAATTGATTGATTTAAGCTTTAGACAGTATGGAGCTTCATTTCAGGATAAAAAGCAACTTCATTTATTGGCTCATTAGCAGATACAACAAGTGTAAAATGCGACTTTTAAAAACGACTGAATTTTATTAGTGTACAGTGAAATAAATACAAGTCAATAGCTGTATTCACTAATTTATACCATCCATTATTGAATATACATTTACAGCTAGCTACATGTATACAATATGATGACCTTGTAAAATAAAAATAGGCATGATTCAATTATGTGCTAAATTCATTAATCTGGAAGTATTCAGTGGGACCAAAGTTGTCTGGATTAACGAGTTTCCACTGTATATGTATAGTTTGTGTTTGTGATTTGGTTCTCTTATTTGAACTGTCCTCTATTTCTCAATATGCATATTTGCATTTAACATTGGTTTAAGCAAAATGTTTTCTTTAAATAGAAAATTCTCTTTGTTATATGTTTATTTTAAAATTTTAAACACATTTTGTAAGTGGACAAATGTATCATTCCTACGTAGTTGATTTTAGCCATATGATTGTATAAGAGCACAGTAGAAACTATACATTGCAATTAATTTTAACTGATAGGAGTACCTAGATCACAGAATTACAATTGCAAGTTGGTAAAACTTCTTAATCAATGACCACTTCAGCAAGAAATTTTCTTTTACTTTCTAAAACTTCACTATAAATTTCTGCACATAGTTTGAAACATCCCCTGGACCTATAATCTGTATATGAGTGCACACACTCAAGTATCTTCACAACATAGTGTCGTAATTATATTTTTGCTGATAAAGCAATCATCGACAACAAACTGAAGCATAAAAGTTGATAAATGAATGACAACTGAGAACAGTTATGGTGCTATGCATGACACGTGGATGTGTCTATTTTTAGAAAGAGGGACTTTCCTGATATAACCACTCACTTTCTAGCGTCATTACAACAGTCCATTGATAGGAATGCAAATAGATGGTCTTAGTATTTGTCTACATAGTAATGTTATGTATTAGATATTATTTGCATCACTGCTTGTTTGGTATTTACATGATATTAAAAAACAGCAATGACCCTGCAGCACTTCTCATATTTCACAACATAGCATTGTCCTATACTTTTCTGACCTACATAATTGTATTATAGACTGAATCTTCTATCACTAATGTTTTGACAATTGCTTTCTATGTATTGTATATTTTCCTTAATTTATTTACCCTTTGATTTAGCAATTTTTTGAAGTACTTCCACAACAGTGTGATGTCTTCCATTATTCTCCCATGACAGTCATTTATGTTTTGAACTGATTTTGTTAAGAAACAAACATGGCAGTTAAAGTCACCAAAATATTTAGAAAGTTCTTTTCTATTCTTAAATCGCAAATTGTTATTTATAGATTGATGTTAAGTTTTGAAACACAGGTTGGTATATTTTCATCATCAAATGACAATTTGTGGAAATCTGGCAGTGAGAACTCACTTGGGAAAGGGCTCTCATTGAATAAGATACAGTTTTATATTTCCTTGTAGTGTTATTATTAGTGGTTTCAGTTTTTAGATGCAGCTGAAGTTATGTTTATGATTTAAATTTGGTGTAATCATGAGTTTTTCTATATTGCATAAAAGACAAACAAGGAAAAAGCAGTAAATGAATTAGATTATTTCATAAAGTTTTGCAGCCAATTTTATTTTGGCTAACACTAATAGAAGCATAGAAATTTCAAGACCCCATTTAGTCAAAATTTTATATTGGAGACACTTGCTTTTGTGGAAAAAAATGAGTAAGGATAAAATGAAAAAAATAAAACATGTCAGATGTTTGCTTTTCCTCATTGGTCACTTTTCATTTTGGTAGAAGGTTTACATTTCTTCAATCTGATGCAGGATGTCACCGAAGACTTCTAAAAATGGTACTAGCAGCTGCCTCACTTGGCATTAAGAGGTTAGTGCTAGAACTGGTCAGCCTGTGTGAGGATAATGTGACTGTGATATATCATGCTACATGTCTGTGGCATGATACTCCAGTGCTAGATATCACTAAACTGCCTGGTGTCAGGATAATGTGAGTGTGTGGGATATTATGCTACATGTCTGTGGCATGATACTCCAGTGCTAGATGTCACTTTAAACTGTCTGGTGTCAGGATAATGTGAGTGTGTGGGATATTATGCTACATGTCTGTGGCATGATACTCCAGTGCTAGATGTCACTATAAACTGCCTGGTGTCAGGATAATGTGACTGTGTGGGATATCGTGCTACATGTCTTTGGCATGATACTCCAGTGCTAGATGTCTGTATAAGCTGCCTCACTGCAGACATCATAACGAAATTACTAAAACTGTAAATGCTAAGTTCACATACTTACATTTCCTTAAACCAACAATGTTTTCTCATTTCAGGAACAAATATTCTCAATCGCTGCCAGATCAATCATTGAATCCTGTGTAGCTGGATATAATGGAACTATTTTTGCTTAGTAAGAATTTTGTAGTTTTCATTCTGAAAGCAAATTTCTATTTTCATCCTGCCTTGCATAATTTACTCTGGGGAAAACTGTTAATACATCAGCATGACATCTTTGTTGTAAATCCTTTTTAAGTCATAGGTTACCTTGAATAGGATGCTGACATTTTATTTTCAAAATAACCCATAAAAAAGTGAAAACAAGTCTGGATGCTTAGCTGAAAGAATCTCATTAATAACACTGATAGGACCTTTGTACTGTAACTTCTGTGTGTGTATGTATATAATTATCCACCAAATGTAACTGAAAATTTTGGTCTCATAAGGACATTATTTTTGTTGCCATAGTGTCTGGCTTATGTCTTTTTGAAAAAATGGATACTGTTTTATCCCACAACTTTCATGTATATTTTCCTTCCATGAATCTTTCTTGTTACCATCCTTGCAAAAATAATGTAGTAAACTTATATATCCATATAGCAAAGATTGTTTCACTTGATAAATACTTTTAAAGTGATCATAATGTACATTTTGTTGTTTAAATATAACTACAGAAAGCTCTTGATCTACCTGCTTTACTGCAAATGAAGTATTGCACATAGATGTTGATTCTGTATATCAAAATTGAAGAATCACTACTCGTTTAATCAGTTGACAAGGAAACTTAGTACATGTACTCATACTTTTTTAAATTACATTGACTTACTGGATTGAGTCACTCAGTGGGTGATCTGTTCATGAGTACATGGATTGAGTACACACAGTTGAGCAAAGCCATTTAAATCATTACTGGTCAATCATGCCAGATATTTTTCTTTGAAGTGTTACGATTGGCCAATAATTCTATTGCTTGGCCCAATATACACTTAAGTGCTATTAGAACTCATGCCTGTGACACTAAGGAGTGACCACATATGGTATGTGTGGTATTTCACAGGATTTAGATGAATAAATGGGATGAAGTAGATTCAAATATTCCATATGCACTTGTCCCAGATAGTTTACGTATTTGACTTCGAAAATGACTTGTCTGTGATGTCAGGTTATGGGATTAGATCAGCCGTAATAACTATATTATACACACACACACACAAGTGAAATCCACTTTGATATAAAAGACTTATTTCAAAGTCCTTTGAGTGTCCCTTCTATAGAGTTTTTAAAGTCATTTTCATCAAATGGTAAAATTGACTGGTTTACTGGGTTTTTTTCGGTTTTTTTTCTCATGCTAACCTGTACTTATTCAAATGTATATTGTTTTAAAAAAATACAATTATATATGAGTTCTAACAGTAATCATACCTGTTAGCTCTTTCCAGTTCATATTTAATTTGCATAGGTGTTATATTATTGGCCAACGAGGTGTATACAGTAGTATGTATTAAATGTCAGTTGCTGTTGCATACAGTCAGTTTGTTATGAATAGTGATCTCGTATGCAGGAAATTATGCCAAGACAAATTAAGTGTAAGTAATTAAGACTGATGCTTCTGTGCATAGGTTGAATTACCATTCGTCAGAAATGAATCAAATTTAAATCCAAGTGTCAAAACCTGAGGATGTGCATCTATTGAGATCTATGATATCTATCCTAAATTTGTTCTTAATTATAGTCCTAATAATATTCATGGCATTTCATGTAAACATCACATTATTTCTCTAAACAAATTATGCTTTTTTTAAAAATTTCACAATTTCACTTTTACTATCACACACTAATACTAAACAGGTTTCAGAACATATTTCCTTTTGCTCCTTTAAGTCCCCAGTAGAAAGTTAGCTTGTGTATTTTGGATCAGTTGGTTAAAATTCAAGCTATCTTTTCCTGTATTTCTTTTCTTTTGCAATGGGCCTTATTTTGTGACAGAGTCTAGTCGACATAATACATCCTAACCCATAAATGTATTTCATGTTATTGGTTTGTACCAACATGCCAATTGTGTAGACAAGATTTTCAGAATACTAAATACTCTGACATTTCACAATTACCCTTAATGTGTTTTTTGCTTTCAGTGGACAGACTGGTTCAGGGAAGACCTATACAATGCTGGGTAAGTTTAAATTATAAGTGTCTGTCTAGATTGAAGGGATAAACAGTTTTTTGATTCTTGATATAATAACTATGAAATGGATTTGATTTATATCCCATTGCAGGTACAATTTCCATTGGGGTTGGAGGAGGAGGGAGAGCAGCTAATATGAAATGTTGGAACTGAAATTTTTTTATGCCTTTGCCAAACAGGGCATTTATCAGTAGACACTTTACAGTCTTTTGGTGGCTTAAATTTGAGATCTTTATCAACTATGAAATCCCCAAAATCAGCACTCTACAAATAGAAGTGAATTCACAGTATATTCAGGGGTTAAAAATTCAATTGCCCAACTCCAAATGGCAAGTGAACTTGTTTTGCAATGTAATGAGTATTTCAATCATTCTTCCATTGGGCAAGTGCTGATTCAGAGATATCCAGTGTTTCTCTTTTATGAAAAGTATGGTCTACTGAGAATATTGCTGATTTTGAAAGTCCATACTTTCTAGTAGAAGTTTGTTTTCCATTGCAGTGTGTTTGTGTGCGTGTGTGTCATTTGGATTTTTAATGTAGCTTAAACAGTTTTTCAGTCGTATCATTTCTATGTCTACATTGAGGCAGTTTATAGTGATGTCTAGCACTGGGGAATCATGCCACACACATGTAGCATCATGTCCCACCTAGACATATTATTCTGATAACACCCAAATGCAGCACATAAAAGAATGGGTTGCATTATCTCCATGTGTTGTAAGATTTGTACACATTGCTTAATGCCAGCTAACTCTCTTGACTGTTAGTTTTTGGGATCTACTGTCATTCATTGGCAGCCTGTACAGTAGGATTGTTAACCCAACACTTGCCCCAGTAATCAAAGCTTAAAGTTCATAAGTTTGATTTTTGGGGTTTTTCTTTTCAAAGTAAGAGAATTATTTTCTATTCATTTCAGAATAATGGATTTGCCTGTGACATTTATTTCTCGTCAGAAGGATATGTCTTACAGATCAGTTTTAGCTTTTGAAATTCAGAAATACTTTTAAGTAGATCTGATTTTTAAAATAATTAGAATAAGGCTCTATATATATATATATATATATATATATATATATAATGATGATTGGTATAAATAACGTACTAAGAGCTTCGAGTACTTGGCAAAACTGGCTGAATTAGATAAAAAATAATTTTGGGAAATTATTTTTTACCCTTTGGAGTAGGGCTTGCTTGGCTTGGTAAAATAAAAATAAGAAAGGTCATCTGACCAGAAATACACTTATTTTTGTGGAGCCTAATTAAGCTGGATGTAAGAAATGTTTTCAAAGATAGATAGGTTTTTTCATGCTTTTCCAAGAAATTACTGTTAGACATTGTAGCTCTTGCATAATTTTGTCTTATATTTTTTCAGGCCCAGCTGAGGGCGAAGACAGTTTCCAGCATGAGATGCGTGGAATAATTCCACGCAGTTTTGAGTGTTTATTTAATGCAATTAATAGGGAACAAAATGGGGTAAGACACTGGAGTGGAATCATTCCACAAAGTTTTGAATGTCTCTTAGAAGTAATATGTAGGGAACAAGATGGAGTAAGATACTAAAGTTCTGCTTGCATTAGATATATCTGTCAGTTTCTATGACAAATGCATTGTCATCTATTATGTTAAAAATTTTATGTTCACTTTTTTGAAAGTTCTAAAATCTACATCAAACATAAATTTCTTATGGATAAAGTTAGGGACAATAAACTGGTCTACTCATGTTAAGAATCTTATCTAAATTTTGGTGATGTGTGATTACAGCAGTGGTAGGGAGATGAAATACTCATTTGGTTAGATTTATTATACATTAATCCTCAACATTTGCAATCTGAAATCAATAAGAATAGAAGCTAGGTTTATGACATTAAATTGAATCAGAAAAGTACTTGATGTAAAAATTTAAATTTAAAGTGCTATTATCTAAACCTGAGATGTTTACATCATACTTTGGTTTTAGAGCTAGGAAGAGGATATAATACAAAAAAAAAAGAGAAAATTATTTGTGGCTATGGTCTTCTGGGTGTATTTTTATAAGGTTGCAGATGAATTTCTTTTGTGGGCACATGTTTACCATGTACAAATTCAGTCATAACTATTGTATATGGATTTCTGGAATATTTATAAAGATGTACCCAGCAGTATTTCAAGCCATTTCATACGGATTTCAGAAATATTTATAAAGATGTACTGTTACATGTAGGGGCTTAACACTATTTAACAAGATAAGGTAAAGCCCAACAGGCATTCAGTTTACCAAAATATAAATTTATTTCCCTAAAATATAAAATCAAACAAAGTGAAATAATTTAAAATATTTTGCAGTGTATGAATTCCTAGAATATTATCCTAAATGAACAATTAATTTCACAGTATTCCGGAGACTATCCAAAGGTGTTCTGAATGAAGGTTCTAATGTGCTAACACCACTAAAGAATCAATTTTCTAATTATCCAAAAGTTTTACTTCAAGGTATTCCAGTGAACGTTGAATGTCTCTAAAATCTTGGAATAATTTTATAATAGTTCAGCAAGGTATTGTCTGTTTAGAATAAAAGGTTTTTTTTGCAATTTCATTGAACAAATTATAAATAAATCAGTTTTCCTCTCCAACTCTTGCAGAACCTGCTTTGACTGAAGAATCAAATTAATTCTCTTATCTTCACCTAATGCGTAAAATAAACAAATCAGAAATGCTTGAATTGCTTTGTTCATCATCAGTACTTTTTAGTTATTATTATCCAATCAGCAGCTAGGGCAGTCATGATATATTCATAGAGCAAATGTACTCCCCAGGATCATGCTATGTTGACATGTCCTCCATTCAAATAATAGATGGTGTACTTGACTGAATTAGGTGTGGATATGAACCTGGTAATCAACTTTGATTCATGAATTGAATTTTCAGTGTATTGCACATGTAAGCTACACACATTACGTGACCTCATCTTTAAAGTGTATCAAATCATAATAATATTGTCATTAACATAAATGACTAATATAAAATCTGTATTATAAAATTAATATATGATACAGATATCCATAACAGTACCCAGCAGTATTTCAAACCATTACAGCTTATTCTTATTGTGCCTTCATTGTGGACAGAACATTGAAGAGATTCAAATTGTTTTTTTTTTTCCTATCTGTGCATTGTTTGATCATATCTCTCCTAACTCCAACACTACCCTGTTAGTAATTAATCACCACCGGATTAGTACTCATTAATTTACTTTCTGGTCCTTTTATTTTAAAACAAAAATCTGTTTTGGGGTTTTGCTTGAAAACATTTATTCTAGGCCACATATCTGGACCAAACTTTAAGGATGGCGTGCAGTTAGATTAAGAAAAAGGCCTATTTTGATACCAATACATCAGTATCACAGTGAATCGAAGAATAAAACTGATTTCAGGAGAATAACTTTAATTCTAGATTATGTATCATTATCAAACACTGTTGGTGTTATTTGTGCATGGGGTAGGAAAGACATCTGTTGATATTGAGGTGGAAGTAAAGGTTAAGGTTTCATTCAGACAAATAAGGAAAATATTGCTTTGGCACAGTAAGTTTAGACTTATATATCATGCTTTGACCAAACATTTCAGCTTGCAAGAAAGAAACCTTTTGATTTGGGGGTCAGAAGGTAAAAGTAAGAAGTCACTGTGAAATAAACAAGGGGAAAAAGTTTTTTGTTTTTATTTAAATAGCTTTGATTACACACCACATTCACATGATTTTGAGTATGACTTGCTGATGTTGGAAAATAGCTTTGTGGCCTAGGTCACAATGATATGATGTGAGAAGGTAGTGTTTTTGGTCATATATATTGGTATTTTGATGCATCTCAAGGAAAGTGTGGTCAAAAAGATTGTTATTTGGATGGATCTCAAGGAGTGTGTGGTCATAAAGATTGATATTTGGTCATAAAGATCGTTATTTGGATGGATCTCAAGGAGAGTTGGTCATTATGCAAATATTTATCAAAGTCAGCGAAAAACACAAATTTTTATCTACAACTTAGTCTCTCAAAAATACATAATTAAGTTATAACTGAATTGATCAGGAGTTCTTACCAGATCTTATGGAGTTTGTAGAACTCCTGAATCAGTTGAGATACACAATTGTTTTATGGTTCATTTGGATGTTTGCCGTAAAGGGGGCACTCGCCAGTTATTATGTACTTTTGAGAGAGTGACATATGTAAGGTGAAGTTGTTTGCATTTAAAACATGCACAGTGGAGAGAATGTTGGCATACCTCTATGCTACTTTGATGTAATGTGGCTGACATTTCTTTGGATATTGTACTTTGGAAATTGTAAATGATCTTAGCACACTGCTAACTAAAATGACTGCTCCCTTGTGCTCCCAAAATCAGCCTGAATTTGTCTAAAGTACGCTATCCTTAGCAGCTATTAAAATAGGGAAAATGAATTTTGCCAGACTAGACAGTATGAGCTTCTGAAAGTGCAATGAATGAATTACCAAATATATAAAATGTGAAAAAAGTTATCGGCTCTTTTTTTACAATTTACCTCTGAAGTTCAGGAAGTGAAAATGACCAAGTGGAGGTAGCATTTTTTTGAAAGGTGCACATGTGGAGTAAGGCCAAGTTGTATACTCTATAACCCATATTACACCCATCAATCATACACCAAAATAAAGGGAATTAAAGGTTCTTTGAACAATACCTAAGATATACAAGGTCTTTTTTAAATATCCAGTATAACTAGTAAGGAAACTCGCAGGAATTCTTTTTCTTTAAAATTCTAACCCTATGCAAAATACAAAACTGTAGAGCGCCACCAAAATATTTGTGCTGTCAATCCAAGAAATCAGGCAATTGGATTGGTCACATAGACTTGTTACCTATTAGTCTCATTGGTGTTAATTTTTTGGAAAATTTATTTGTAGAAGTTATGAAGACCAGTCTAGTATATCTTTGTATGAACTCAGCTGCGAGGTGTGATTGTGATGAATGTTAGAGAAAAATAATGAAGATTTTCTTCCCCATTTTCCCTTTTGATTTGTAAAGTTAATGAAAATGTATTGGATTTTCTTCCCCATTTTCCCTTTTGATTTGTAAAGTTAATGAAAATGTATTGGATTACATCTTGGCTTAGTAGTTTGTAGTGGAAACACTGTGTTAAACGTTATCAAAAGTAGTAACCATTGCCTACCCCAACTCGCCTTTGCTGTGAATTTTATTCTCAGATCTTGCCAAATACTTCAGGGATGATTCCAGTCACAAGAAACTGGGGACAGTCATTAGAAATGGAAATATTTATCTTGAAATGTGTGTTTTGGGCAATTCTTAACTCATAATTTTATGGTTTTTAACCTCATATCCTACATCACTTGTAACTTTTGTTGCAGTTTATTTTCAGATGTCCCTTGATAGCAGATGAAAAAATGAATCCTATCAGGGTCTGTTTATAATATAAACCAAAATTAGTTAAATAATTTTGTTCTTGGTTTGTAGAGAAGTTGCTTTCTTAAGTAGCTGCAGTAGTAGATGTATTCTTGGCATAAAAATATTTTTTTAAAAACTAACAAGTCCTTAATATGAAACAAATTTATCTGTTTATTCATAATATAAATTTAGCCGCATTGTCATAATTTTGATTGTTACTTACAGGTAATATTGGAATAATGGTGCCCTATGATTGTATGGTATCATTAGTCATATTCAAGTTTTGCACTGTTCAATCTTTTGCAGCATATTTACCATGCAGACACAAGTCAACAAACTAGAATACACAAAGTCTATATTCCCCCTGCAATTCAAAAAGTGTGAAACTGATTGTCAAGAAAATCATGATTTGGATCATTAGAAGTAAAGTAGTCAAAAGAATCATTTAAGTTTTTAACACTAGACCACATGACTGTAAGCATATATTAAAAAATGAATCTCAGGGTGTTTGTTGAATTTAGGTAATTCAAAACAAAACGTGTGTATTGATCATTACCAACATGTATTGTCGACTATCAAAACAGCTAGTAAAATAAAATTATAATCAGTTGCTATAAAAATGGCAAAGCTGTCTGCTCGCTTGTAACCTTTTCAACAATACACATGTTGTAAAATCCAAACACTTGCATAATCCACACTTGGGTGGGTGGGTGTGATTTGGGTGAAATAACTACCTTAAAGTGTGCCATATCAACTAAACAAGCCCCAGAAGCAAAGTTTACATGGCCTTGTATTGATTTCAAGACATTCCCCAACATGTTTTTGTTTCAATACAATGCACGATTAATCCAAGTTTAGGCTTTTGATAAATATTTCCATGAAAAAGGAAGGTAGAAATTTTAAAAAGTGTTATGCTTGGTAAAATATTTTTGTGCTGATTTAGTAGTCATAAATACCAGAAATGATGGTGCTTTCTATGGAATTCCTGAAAAAAAGTAACACATGAAAATCTTGTGAATAATTGAATATGTGTATTCCAGTCAGAAGCAAATTATGACTCAGTAGATGTATTCATGTCCATTACTAATAAAAATAATTAGGCTAATTACTAATACAAATAATCATGTCCGTTACTAATAAAAATAATCAGGTCCGTTACTAATAAAAATAATCAGGTTCATTACTAATACAAATAATCAGGTCCATTACTAAAAAAAATAACCATTGAATTGAATATTTCATCATATAGGCATATGAAAAGATGCCATATGGTATGGAAATGGTTGCCGAATTCCAGTGTGACCTAATTTTTGGGTTGCCATTGTATGTTATACAACAACCATAATGAAGCGATGGAAGAAAAGTGTTACTAGATTTATAATCTTCTAATAGTATTTCATCAGTATTTTAATCATATGACATGAAAATATGCAAAAACAGTTTCAAGTTGCTGTTTTGAACTTTCTACACCCACTTCCTGCTGTTTTTGCAAACTTTGCCCTATTCTGACTAGAGGAGTAATTTCACCAAAATATTGCTATTTTTGCCAACTTTACTATATTCTGGCTAGAGGGGTAATTTCATCAAAATATTACAAGTTTAAAACAACCCTTGTCCAAAAAATTTTGTTCATACCAAGATTTGAAGTTAAGTAGAGTAAAGTTAACATGAGTTACATGAAAATGTATATGAATTTCAATAGCTATGCTTGTTTCTTGTGATGCATCCTGTGTTTTGGTACATGGTCATGTGTCTTAGTCAAATGTTATAGAAGAGTCTCAGGCTAAAATGATCCTGCCCCATTTTATAAGTCTGTTATCTTTACATTGAAACATTTAATCACTTGAAAATTTCAACTTATAATTGGCATTATAAATACAGTATTGTGCTGACATTGTGAAACCAAGTATCTACTTACTCAACCACCCAACTTCCTACTCACAAACCCACCAACGTCACCTACCTACCTGCTTACTGTGATAGGGGCAAAAAAAGGATTATTTTCTATCATATCAAGAGCTGAGCTAATTAATCATTGATTACATTTGGGATGTGAGTGATGTAACTGTTAATTACACTCATGAGTTTTCCAGCACAAAGATGTTGATATTTTAAGTTGGAATTTTTTTCTCAGCACCAACTGAAAAATATTTTTAAAAATCATAAAGTCAGATGTAAGGCTTTGCAGTTTAAATTTTACAGTTGCAAAAATGTCTGTTATCAGTTACTGACTTGGCTGAAATAACTTGAAGGTCCTCTCCGATTTCAATCCCACATAGCACTGCTTATGTAAAACTGACTTTTGCTGCCAATTTACACCTTGTCTGTGCATAATTGTTTGATCTTTTTTATTTCACTGTCATTAAAATTATTATTCAGAGAGCATTTCTCCTGAAATGAAAGTAATGAAATTAACTGATGCAATTTGCCATGAACAGTTTGTTCTATTCAGCAAGTCTTTAGAGATGCAATTACCACATGACTGCATGGACCCGATGTCCCAGCATGATGATGCCCTATGACCTTACTAATTCTGGTTATCATGCTGTGTGACATTTCAGAATCCTGGGAAGGAGTTTCTTTTGAAGTGTACATTCCTGGAGATTTATAATGAGCAGGTGTTTGATTTGCTGGAGCCAGGTGTGGGGCTACATTTGAGGGAGAGTATGAAAGCAGGGGCATTTGTGGAGGGACTACAGGAAGTGGTTATACGAGACCCAAGTGAGGCCTATCAGGTACTGTAAGGTTTGGATTTTCTTATATCATGTTATTTCATTATCAATAGTGTTCATAAATTATAACCTCACACTTCTCCACTTCTACCCACCTATTCCTCAAAATCCGATGACTCATGGGCTAATGTTAGTTACATTTCTTAATTCATCTTTTCATGACCAGTAATTGTATGTATGATTATATGGTGGGGATCTAAAGTTTCCAAGTCATTATCCAGAGACTAAAGTTTCTGCATAGAAATGGACCCTAGGGTCAGTATCTGTTGCATAATGTATAAAACTGTCATTGCATGCTCATTAAAAGTATATATGGTTAGTGGGTGAG
>JAECUM010040604.1:0-28666 GCA_016617855.1 Megalonaias nervosa
ATAGTATTCCAATGGTGCTAGCTACTCTATAGTGTTCCAATGGTGTTAGCTGCTGTATAGTATTCCAATGGTGTTAGCTACTGTATAGTATTCCAGTGGTGCTAGCTGCTGTATAGTGTTCCAATGGTGCTAGCTACTCTATAGTGTTCCAATGGTGCTAGCTGCTGTATAGTATTCCAATCGTGTTAGCTACTGTATAGTATTTTAATCGTGTAAGCTACTGTGTTGTATTCCAATGGTGCTAACTACTGTATATTATTCCAACTGTATTAGCTACTGTATAGTATTCCGATCTCGACTCCGAGTGCTAACTACTGTATATTATTCCAACTGTATTAGCTACTGTATAGTATTCCGATCTCGACTCCGAGTGCTAACTACTGTATATTATTCCAACTGTATTAGCTACTGTATAGTATTCCGATCTCGACTCCGAGTGCTAGCTACTGTATATTATTCCAACTTTATTAGCTACTGTATAGTATTCCGATCTCGACTCCGAATGCTAGCTACTGTATAATATTCCAATCGTGTTAGCTACTAGATAGTATTCCAATTGTATTAGCTACCGTAGAGTATTCCGATCTCGACTCCTAGTGTTTGCTACTATATATCATTCCAATAGTGTTTGCTACTAGATAGTATTCAAATCATGTTAGCAGCTAATTCGATGCCTACCATAACGATCAAATTGTGTTATCATTATAGTATAATACGCAGCGGCTCTAGTTGTTTGTAATATTTCCTACTCTATTCACTTTTTTTTAAAAGAGAATAATTTATATTCTTTTGTATTTGAAGTGGCAAAAGCTGCAGTAATTTGCTTCAAAAACAAAACAAAAAGGCTAAGTGCTTATCGTGGTATTTTAAAGCTGTAAATGAATATGCATGCACCGACAGCCAATATACAAATTCTGAAATCAAACATGCTTGTGCTGGGAATCGAAATATAAATTCTGAAAGCGATAATGCCTGTATCGGGACCATGCCTACACCGGACATATATTGGAATATGCTGCACCGGGCATGTGCCTGTATTGGGAATATGCCTGTACCGGGGATACAAATTCTTCTCAGTTCAAAGTAATAACTTTGGTTTGTGTGCTGTCAAGTAAGTGGTATACCATACACATACAGTTTTATTCCACAGAGTATTTATAAAGTCCGATTATTCTTCTTGACACTCAGAAATTGATTATTATACATTCTGCAAAGTACTGTATATGTCATAACAACTTGTTCAAAGTACTGTACATGTCATAATAATTTGTACTAAGTACTGTATGTCATAACAACTTGTACAAAGTACTTTATGTCATAACAACTTGTACAATGTACTGTATATATCATAACAACTTGTACAAAGTACTTTATGTCATAACAGCTTGTACAATGAACTGTATGTGTCATAACTTGCTTTCTCTGAGACGTGTATTTGGCGAATATTCGGTGTTTTCATTTGGCAAACACTTCGGCACACACATTCGACAATAGGCGTGCATGTGCACTCAATATATCCCACTAAAATTACAATTGTAAAATGTTACCTTCAAGGCAAAAAATAATCTACGACCTCTTGGTTCAAAAACATTTATTGTAAGGCAAAAATAATCCACGACCTCTTCGTTCAGAAACATTTTATTACAAGGCGAAAAAAAATCAGCGACCTCTTGGTTCAATAACATTTTATTGCACGGCAAAAATAATCCACGACCTCTTGGTTCAAAAACATTTTATTGCAAGGTAAAAACAATTCATGACGTCTTGGTTCAAATACAGTTTGCTATAAGATTAAATGGTCATGGTTGGGTATTTATCATGTGAAAATTTTACCTAATCACTCACAAAGCAAATAAAGTCAGAAAGATTTGTGTTAACTTTGTGAGTGATTAAGTAACACATTTCACATCTAGAAATACCCAACCATGATCATTTAATCCTTATAATTCCACTTTACTTTCTTTCTGTCATCATATCAGCAGATTGCATCAAACAAAGCGTTCACATTTTGGCAGCTCAAAGTTTTCTTTCATTAGCCTCTTCACTGAGACAGAATTAATGACTCCATCTTCGTTAGCCAAGAGTGATTGTTTTTTATGTACTTATATAGAGTAGAGTGTCAAAGTGCGTCATGAAAGTTATATAAGGAGCTTGTTATGATTTTTTCTAACTTACAAAATAATGGTTGTTGCTATTTAAACCAGGTTATTCCTGATTTTAACATTATGTTTGCGTATGGCACGTGTTGTAAAAACAATAAATGTTCTTGCTTTCTGCACATTTCAATCTTTCAAAAGCCAACTCGTGTCCATTTTAGTAGATCCCTCGCTCGTCATATGACCATGACCTTTAACAGCTGCATGAACATGTTATCGAAGCGAAACGCAATAAATTCTGAAGATTGGCTTGTAAAGCCTGCCATTTCCCTTCTTCGGCAAAAGGAGTGTTGGAGTGCAGAACGGTCTGTGCTATTACATTGTTTTAACCTCTAATAGGCGATTTTAACCTGTGGTTTGCAAATTTTGATTGGAAATCACAGGGGTGGGTGGGGTGGGGGAGCTTGTTGTTATTATTATTATGGTGTAAGGCGTTGATATGGATACAGCTTCACATAAAATTACCTGGAAACAAGGAACCAAAAGTAGTCCGCAGAATTTATAGATGTGTAAAACATTCCAGATCAATATTACTTGAACGTTTACATCCAATCACATTATAAAAAACGGGGTCAATTCATAGAAAAATTGGAATTATTGCAAGGCAAAAAATAATCCACGATGACTTGGTTCAAAAGCATTTTATTGCAAGGCAAAAAGTAATTCACGATCTCTTGGTTCAAAAACATTCTTTTGCAAAGCAAACAAATAATCCACGATCTCTTGGTTCAAAAACATTTTATTATCAGCTTGCTCGACAAATGTCTCTATGCGGCGTATTAAACATATTGTTTGACTGAAACAATATTAGAATGCCCTTCACGACAATCGCTTTCTGAGAACACTGGCCATTTTTACTGACCAATGAACATTTGGAAATCTGACTACCTTCTGAAACGATTGGAACAAATTATTACAGCCTCTAACGTCAGCTGTAGATTGTTAATTATGAATATTCAGGTTACCAGACAATCTGACACCATGGTAATTAACTCCGCACATTATGTGCGTGATTCGCATTTATTTTCTTCTCTTTCCGATCAGTTTCCATAATCAACGAGCACAGGAACTTTCATGTTAGTGACATATGGGGATGATGACATTTACCTGT
Source organism: Megalonaias nervosa (assembly GCA_016617855.1). Lineage (NCBI taxonomy): Eukaryota > Metazoa > Mollusca > Bivalvia > Unionida > Unionidae > Megalonaias > Megalonaias nervosa. Next base: position 3,268 of record JAECUM010040604.1, read on the forward strand.
TTATTACAAACACTTGTTTGCAGTGCATTCTTATAGTGCCTTTATAACACTGATTTGGAAAATGTGATGTAATGGGTGTATGATTTGGGTGTGGGTGTGTGGGTGACGTGTGTGTGTGTGTGTGTGTGTGTGTGTGTGATTTAGATTTTAACATAGCTTTAACAATTTTCCAGTCATATCGCTACGATGACTGCAGTGTGACAGTTTATAATGATGTCTCGTACTGGGGCATCATGCCGCAGACATGTAGCATGATGTCCCACCCAGTCACATTATCCTGACACCAGGCCCACCTCTTAATGCTGAGCGCCAAGCGAGGCAGCTGTTAGTACTATCTTTATAAGTCTTTGGTGTGTTGTAATGGGCTAGCGGTCTGTCTTTCATTTGCTGCAATGATCATTCCTGCCTTACATATATATATATATATATATATATATATATATATATATATATATATATATATATATATATATATATATATATATATATATATATAACGCATACATGCATGTATATAGAAAAAACACACATATAAACACAGATGCATACAAACACATACACATACATAAACACACACTCATACACATATACGCAAAAACATACACATACACACACAAACACAAAAGTACGAACACATGTACACAGACATACACATACAAACACACAAGCACAAATGCACATACACACATACACACATATACCTACACAAATACATAAACACACACATGCACGCACAAACATATACACACAAACGAACATGCGCGTACAGTCACGCGCACAAAAACATACACACACAAACACGCAAAGATCGGAAAAATCACGGATGAAGGATATGGCCTTTTTACTAGTCATTAAAGACACATTTTGGATTTCATTCCTTTTCGTATTTAAGACGCTCTCAATATGTATGGACTAATGATTCTTTTCCTGGTGAAGATTCAAAATCATGAGTTAATTTTCTTTCTGTAAAGTAGTTCATTTTTTTTAATAACATAAATTGAAACAGAAAACGTTGATGTTGTAGCAATGTATTTTCTTAAATTCATTTTTTATTTAATCTACTACCAAGGATAATTAAATTTAGCACCTATTTAAACATTTCTTCACTATTTTTCCTGGAAGGAATGATATTTGAAATATAAATTAAAACAGATACTTTTTTATGCAATATCGGAACACCACGTAATGCCACCTTTCACAGCTTTCTTTATTTTTCCGTTATTTCTTTTCTTTTCTTTGAGCTCCTGTTCTTTTTGCCGTGGTTGTGCTTTTTCTCTTTGGCTTACACTGACGAACGCAAATTTATTAATTTCTTTGAAGATTTTGATACTATGTGAAAAATAGGAATATTGTGATAGTGTTTTGAAAGCCTTGGTAGGTATTTATTGCAGAACGGTAATTTCTTTTTTCTATCAGTTTTATAAGTGAAGTGTTTTATTTTATTCCTGCCAATGAATTCGGTGAGAATCTTTGGGTTTTCTTAAAAAAAAAAACAAAAAACACACACACAAAAACAACAGCATCGATCCTGCAGCTACAATATAAAATTGCATGCATAATCTACCCTGTTAAAACTGTACCAGCCTCGACGAAAATCAACTATGAAATTTTATTAGACTGTACCAGCATGGACAATAAGCAGGTGTGCAGCTTTCTTAGGCTGAAAATGTACCAGTCAGGGCGATAATCAAGGTGCAACTGTATTAGGCTAAAACTGGACCAGACTAGACTATAATTTAGTGTACTCCTTAACTAGGCTGAAACTGTGTCAGCCTAGAGAATAATCAAGCTAGCAAATTTGTTATACTAAAAGTGTAACAACCTGGGCGATATTAAATTGTGCAACTTTATTAGTCTGAAACTGGACAAGCCTGGAAGATAATCACGTGTGCAGCTTTACTGGGCTAAAACTTTACCATCCCGGAAGATAATCAAATGTGCAACGTTATTAGGCTGAACTAAACTAACCCGGAAGATATGCAGGTGTGCAGCTTTTTTAGGCTAAAACTGTACCATCCCGGAAGATAAGCGGTGTACAGCTATATTAGGTTAAAACTGTATCAGTCTGGACGATAGTCAAGTGTTCAACTTTATTAGGCTAAAACTGCACAAGCTTGGAACATAATCAGTGATGCAACATTTTTAGGCTGTACCATCTTGAATATAAAAAATGTGTTCAGCTGAAAAATGCTGAAACTGTACCAGCCTGCAAGATAATCAGATGTGCAACTTTATTAGGCTACAACTGTACCATCCTTGAAGATTATTAGGTGTGCAACTGTATTAGGCTGAAACTGTACAGCTTGGATGATAATAAAGCATGCACATGTTTTAGGCTAAAACTGTACCAGCCTGCATGATAATCAAATGAGCAACTTATAGGCTGAAACTGTACCAGCTTGGAAGATAATCAAGTGTGGATGTACCATTCAGGACGATCATCAAGTGTGCAACTTTACATAGACAAACTCTACCATCCTGGAAGAGAGTCATGCGTTCAGCTGTATTTGGCTGAAATTGTACCACCCTGTACGATAATGACGTGTGCAGGTCTATTAGGCTGCAAATGACTTTGATATCTTTATAGATTCGGGGATGTGACTGATGGAGATGTAGGAGTGGAAAAGAGGGCAAAGGAATGTTAATAGAGAGTGTTATCCTAATACGATTGCATTCCGGGTACTGAATACTCGCACGTGTTATGCATTCCCTCATCAATGGAGGGTGTGCTAATCACCGATTTTTCTTATATATATATATATATATATATATATATATATATATATATATATATATATATATATATATATATATATATATATATACATTCAAGAGCTTGTCTTTAGTCACCCGAATCGGTCTGCTACGTGCATTATAAGGGAGAGCTAAATTTATTCATGAAGTTACGCGTGAAATGCATGGTATAAAAGTTACAAGTAAATGATGTCTTAATTTATTTTCTCTAACCACTTCACTCTAGACCTTGTAAAATGTACAGGAACCTAATTTGTGACATACGCCTTCCATCTGGTCTTTATCTAATCCTATCTAACAGTTGAATGATAATCAAAACGGCCAATGTAACACATGCGTCACGTGTCAGGTTTTATTTTATATGTGATCTATTTACCACCCCTATTTTAAAAAGGTCCGGATTTATTGTAAATCGTGTCCAATTATTTATTTCTAGTACTAGTCTCATTACAGGCTAGTTTGTCAGACCTGATTGTGAAAATACAGGCTTCGCCACAAGCAAATGCTGATGTTTAAACTGTACCGCTAAGCAACCGGCGAAACGTTAGGCGTTGTTATTTATTTTGTTTATTGTTCGAATGCTCCGTTTTTCTAATAGCTGTTTACAGTGTAAAATGATCCCACTTCATTATCTCGGGTCCTCAGGCTTGTTCATGCATTATTGTAATAACCAGAGCTATCATTTGAAAAGAATATGATTTAGTACTCACGCAACGTGACTTGTAATGGAGGGAAAAATCGGAGGTTGAGAATATTGATTATAACCACTCGAGTCTCTTATTGGTATGGAAAGGTTAAAAACAGAAAATAAAATACATGCTGTTATACTCATGTATGTGTCAGTTTGCGTATCTGCCTGTGCGTTAGCAAACACAAGTTTAAAAGTACCTAGTATTGACAACCCCAGGATGAAGTCTAAAAACAGACGGGACCCGGGTGGCCCAGTGGTCTAAAGCGCTCGTCATTAGCGATCACTTCCACCTCATCTGTGTCCGCGTGGGTTCGATGACCTACCATTGTGGATATATGAGAAAACTCGCCAGTACCGGGGTTTTCCCGGGTTCTTCCACCACCTGTTACTGACCGCCATGTATAAGCCTATCCTGCGCTGAGAAATGGCGTTAAAACTCAAAAGAACAACAACAACAACAAACAAACAAACGGGAAGAGGACAATAGCAACAACAAGCATGTTTTTCTTTTGCCTTCTTCGGTTCTTAATTGCTTGTCGCAGTTTACTGATTTCTTATCACTGTCTATTCTTTATCTCTACATATTTGGTTAGTTAAGATTTTGCCCCTTTGATCAAATGGTAAAACCTTTAAGATTTCTCATTTGCATTTTCTTTCTTACACTGCCTCAAAACCAGTGTTTTTCAGACATATAAACGCCGCAAAGAGGTGTGGAGATCTGAATATTATACACATACGCAATCACACACACACACACACACACACACACACACACACACACACACACATATATATATATATATATATATATATATATATATATATATATATATATATATATACAGAGAGAGAGAGAGAGAGAGAGAGAGAGAGAGAGAGAGAGAGAGAGAGAGAGAAAGAGAGAGAGAGATTGTGTGTGTGTGTGTGTGTGTGTGTGACATTGTGTACGTGTGCGCGCGCTTGTGTCTATGTGTGTTCCTCGCAAAATGAGAAAGGTACGAGGAGTCCGGAATCGTCATATGGAAATTAAAAATTCTCAAAACTGTCTGCCAGTTCCTGAAGAAACCTGCTGAATTTCGCAGGGCAACTTTTACCGCAGGTATTAGAACGCGCTATAGGTTTGTGCTCTCAGGAAATCGTGTTGCCTTTTTGAGGACATAATTTGAGTTTGATTGTGCTTCCTTTCTTCTGTAGATGATTTTGCGTTAATGGAATAGTGCAAACTTATACAGTATTTACTGTAGCTCTGTTGAGATCATTGTGATCTGTCAGTCATGCAACATGCTGTTACCATGTCTCATATAAACGTACAAATGTTTTTAATTTGTTTTTAAAGAATAACAATGTAATAATTCGCTTCATAAGATCTAACATTCAGGTATCAACTTTCTGTAAGTCAGTAGTGAATGGGGACGATATACGGACAATGAGACTTTAATGTTAAAAAAGGGTGTTTGGAAAATAAGGACAAGGGGAATTTAACATGGGTGGGACTATATACGGACAAGCAAAATTTAACATAGGGAATGTGTTGGGCTTGTATACGACAATAAGAATTGAACAGGAGGGAAGTCACGGTACTGGACACTGGCAACAATGTTGCAAGTGGCTGACCTTAATCGTGCGGAAAAGTGTGGCAAGGGGCTGACCTGAATACGCGCTACTCTAGGGACAAATAGAGACATAGACATAGAGACGTGGTTAGAGACAGGGTTAGAAACATAGAGACATATACATATTACACAAACATAGATTTATGAACATAAATTTATCACACAAAAAACGACTAAAAGTTTTTTCGGCAAGAGAGAATAGGCATCTTTTCGGGACAATGAAGGGGCCCTGAAAAGGGCTTTTGATGTTTTTGTAAACATCATTCAGTTACCATAGAGGACATCGCTTCTTCCCTTCCTCAAACTTCGTCTGACCTCTGGACCGTAGATTAAGGCTCTCTCCAAAGAGCCTTGCCTCTCCACATAGATTCTTCGTTTCCAAAGGGCTGTCTCTGTGATCTGGGTAATTGCCCATGATGATTTGACATACATGGGATAGTCCGGGTGGAACAGCATCGACGATAGCAGGGTAGACGATTCTACGTCTTGTCACGAGAACAGGTGAATGGGATGAGGTAAACCGCGATTATTTATAGTGGAAGAGCGGATCGAAACGATTGAGTTCTTTCACCAATCCTAACACGCGTTACAAAATTCAGTCAGAGTGCGGAGTCTGGCTTCCAATCCGAAGAGATTTGCTTGTGACGTCACATTCCCTATATAGGTGCACTAGGGTCTGTGCGCAGTGAATGAATGTGACAGGGTTAGAACATGACGGAAACTCAGAAAACAATGAATTGCACCGGCCATGGAGACGAGAAATGATGACATAACAGCGGCTACCAAAGCAAACACAGTCCTACTTCCAGAAGAGACCAATTTTAATTGCGATTTAGTGGATTTTCTCTCTTTTTCACAAGAATTTGTTCCAGTACTAGCACCTTCACCACCTTCTTCTTCCTTACCGTATGTCGAGGATTTTAAACAGAGACAGAAAGAAGAACTGGAGAAATTTTGCAACAGAAAAAGCCTTTCTCATTCAACAGCAACAGCGAGAAGAAGAAGAGGCAAGAAGAAAACGACAGGAAGAAGGCGAGGCAGAGAAGACACAAGGTCTAGGAGAGAAGGAGGACGGTGAAAATCAAACGGTAACGGTACTCTTAGACATTTTGGCAGATTTAAGGAGTCTGAAACAAATGTATCAGACTTCTTTAATACGACCCAAGAGAAAAAGACCTTCCCGAGCCTGTGCCATCGTGGTGGGACAAATGTATGCTGACACAACGACACGGCAGAAAGGAAAAGAACCAGGCAAGCCATTCAAACATTGAACCGAGCCAAACAACAAAGAGAAGCAGAACTCCTGTTACAGAAAGCTGGCCTATCTAAAGACACACCCTGTGGCATTCCTGAAATGCAAAAATTGCCAGACGGCTTAGCTCCACGCTACACCTTGAAAGTACACCCTCAAGAAGTGCGCGGACCTCTTGTTCCGAGGCAACATTTTCAAAGACGGAAAATATATTCACGTCTATTATCACGATGAACATTTCGATGCCATTACTAGTACCATTGCATTCTAGGATACGGTTATTATTGTGAGAAATGTGACTATGGTTATAACAATCGAGAGCAACACAAGCATTGTGAATCGAAATGTGAGGGACGTTTGTCCCCTAAACCCTGTCTTGACGAAGGACAAAAACGAGTGCATTGCTCAACTTGTCAGCGCATTTTATCAGCCCTGCCTGTTACCAACAACATCTGAGAACGCAAGGTTCAGAGCGGAAAAGTGCTCGTCAACTCCTGAGACTGTGATCTATTTTGTAGACAAGGGATACGTACCAATAGTGCCAAGGCACACGTATGTTCAGGAAAGAAACGATGTCACATTTGTCACCAAATCGCAGACTTGGAACACGAATGCTACATTCCAAAATACTAACCTCAACAGAAGGAGGAAGAAGATGACCACAAGAAGAAAGGGAATTTCATCTTTTTGGATTTCGAACCTATGAAAGAGACCGGTATTCACATTCCTAATTTCTGCGTGGCTCACCGAGCATGCGAGATGTGCATCCAAGAACCTATCTTTTGCCATTGCCCTCACTGTAACAAGATTCCTGGAGGACGTGAAAAAATTCTTTCGGGGACCAAACACGCTGGTATATTTCGCCCAGTGGCTCTTAGATCCCATTGAAGAGATTTGGAACCAAGAGGAGCTTGAACGTTATGGAGATTGTCATCGCTATGCCACGGTGATGGCTCACAATTTCTCGGGATACGGTGGACAGTTTCTTCTGAAATATTATAGGGAACAATGCACCAAACACCCTAAAGTCACCTTCAACAACACCAAACTCATCTCCATGCAAGTGAGACAAGTGCAGTTTAAAGATTCGATGAGTTATTTGGCCATGCTATTGAGCCGAATGCCTGAAACGTTTAGAATGACAGAAAAGGCCAAAGGCTATTTTCTGTACTTTTTCAATAACGAAGCCAATCAACACGCCTATCTGCCCATTTGCCTGAGGCTCAATACTACGACCCCGACAACATGCGCAACGAACAACGAGAATCTTTCTACGCTTGGTACCAAACTCACGCCTCTGACCCCTTCGACTTTCAGGAAGAAATGTTAAAATATTGTCGTTCCCACGTGGATATGTACGGTGCTGCTGTGGAAAATTTGAGAACTGTTCATGGAACACGGAGGGATCGATCAATTGAAAGAAGCCTGCACCATTGCCAAAGCGTGTTCCTTAGTGTACAGCAAACGATTCATGCCAGAGAAGACCCTGGCTGTCATAAAGCCCTCAAACGACCAGTTTTGTCAAACATCGATACTCGGTCAGAGCCCTACACTGGATACATTACTTGTGTGACAAGGAAGACAAATGGATCCAACACGCCCGAACGGAGGAGGTGAAAAGACCATCGGAACATATTCGGTTAATGGCTGGGACTTAGAAAACCCTAAGATCGTTTTGGCTGCTTATTTCAGGGATGTCCGATCTGCTACCCTCAACGGTACACCCAAAATCAGTTTTTACAACGAACCATGGAAGATTTTTACGAGGTCACTTGTCAGCGGTTAGAACGGCAAGGATAACAAGTGGTAAAAATGTGGGAACAAGAGTACAATCATCGTTTGAAAACCGATCCTGAGTTTAAACGCATCGTGGAAAGTTACAAGTTGGTGGACCATCTGAACCCGCGGAACAGTTAGTATGGAGGACGGACGAATGCATCCTATTTGCTGTACCACGCCGACGAGGAGAAAGGAGAAGAAATCAAATACTTGGACGTGTGTTCGCTGTATCCTTGCAAGTGCAAATACTGTCACTTTTTAGCAGGACACCCACAATTGCTAACGGAACACATTGACCTGGACAACTTTCGGAATACAAAGGATTGATTAAATGTAAAGTCTTGCCTCCCACGGACTTGTACCATCCCGTTTTACCTCACCATTTCCAAGGAAAACTGATGTTTCCCTTGTGCCGTACATGTGCCGAAACGTGCAACCAAGACCAACTTTGTCATCACACCCAGGAAGTACGCGCCTTTACAGGAACGTGAGTCAGCATGGAATTGTTCACACTCTGGATCTTAGATGCCAGTTGTTAGAAGTGTACACAATTTGCCACTTTCCCAAGACAGAACAATACCACAAGGGTGACGAGGCTTAGAAAGGCATTTTAGCAGACTACGTGGATGCCTTTTTGAAACTGAAACATCCCGAAGACGAAGGGAAATTCAAAGAGAAATTCTTGGAGCAGGAAGGTATCGCTTTAGATCACATCGAGAAAAACGAAGGTCGATAATCGTTTGACAAAGTGATGTTGAATTGCTTGTGGTGCAAAATGGCACAACGGCCGTGTTTACCTAAGACGGAATATTTAACACAGATGATTCACGACAACACCAAATACATGAATCACGTGGGCATCATTCGTGAAGACTTGATCCTGGTCAATTATAAAGAACTGGACTTTGTACAAGCCGTCGAATTTGGAAATGTCATCATTGCGGCTTACGTGACAGCCCATGCTCGCTTAAAATTGTACGAAGCTTTAGAACTGTTAAGAGATCGTGTGTTGTACTTTGACACGGACAGTTGCATCTACATCGATCGCCTGGGTCAACATCACCCTGACATCGAAGGAGACCGTTGACGGACAAGCACCCAGACAACAAGATTCTAAGCTTTGCTAGTGGTGGTTCCAAAAATTACTGCTACGAATACCGTAACTCCCAAGGAGCAGTGCACACCGAGTGTAAAGTCAAATGATTGACTCTCAGTTATCGCACCAGTGAAGTGGTGAACTTTGGGGTATTGAAAGAAGCCTTGCAGTCTGTAGAGGATCAACATTTTAAAGTGACCACCTACGAGCCTCACAAGATTGTACATTTAGCCACACACCAAATCGTCAGTCGGCCTTTGGAAGAAGTGTATCATATTTAGTACCAGAAGCGAATGCGGCTTCCCAACAACATCACTTTACCGTACGGACACGTAGATATTGGTCAGCATATAAAAAGGGAAAACGTCCAAAACCGATAGTTCATTGTGATTACCATTGCCAAACGAAAAAGACGAATCCTAACAAACAGACACCATTCAAGATCGGTGATTCTCAAGTGGAGTGCGATGCTCAGCCAAGCATCGACGTCTACCCCAGAAAAGACTCCATCGTCCAAAGAAAAAGAAGAGCAACCAAAGGGAAGGATTTTTTTGGCGCTGGAATGGTAGAACATATGCTCAAACAATATGGTGTATCAAGCTTTATCTAAAAATACATACCCAAAAATATGATAAAAGGACGCGTGTCGAGCAATGGATTTCAGTGCATTTTTGGTCCTGAACCAAAAAGATGTCCCCTAAAATAAGTACACACCACCACTCTCTTGCCAAAAAGGAATGAAATGGAAAGAACTGCTTTCTCGTTTAGCCAAACATTGGGACGTGTTGTCCGTCCTGTCCAAAACCCCTCAACCCATGCGAAAACAACTCATTCAAACCGCCTCCAAAGACGTCATCGATACTGTGAGCAAATGTTGTCTGAATGTCTTGAAAGGAACGATATCCTTGTCTAAACACCAGAAAGAACGCTTCGCCAAACATCGGCACTTTCTTCGCCAAATGGTTCAAAAGAAAATACCTATCCGTCAAAAGAAAAGATGTTGATGCAACGCAGAGGAATTTTACCCCTGATTGGTCCCTTTGTCAACGGAATAGCGGGAGCCATTCTGGGAGGACTCCTGGGAGGTGTTTTGCCCTGGGATTCAAGATAAAAAGGACCAAGAAGATAAAAGGGAGATCTGGGGTGAAAAGATCTCAGACATAACCTTTGGAATCTGATGGAAGGACGAAAACTGACTTTAGTGCCTTACAAAAGATGGATGGAATTCCATCGTTGGCAATAACAACATACCACGCATTTACCTCCCAATCCTTATTTGACCGAGATGTCCCAGTTAGAACACGAATTGCAATCGTTAATGGATCACAGCGATTTGTAAGAAACGGAAAAATCGCAACGGTACGGTCAAGTGTTTCAGCGACTTCAACTCTTTAACCAGAAAGCTTTAAATGAAACTCACCGACACTAAAAGATTTTAAGACCCTAATGAAAAGTCCATCATCATCACCACCACCACCACCACCACCCCAGTGACCAAAACAGAGAAAGGAGAAGAAGAGTTTCAAACTCCACCAGAAAAAGTACGCAAGTTAATACCACCAACATCCAGAATTGGTTGGATTAAAAAGATGATGGCTACCCCTTCTTCCTCAGAAAAGAAAAGGAAGGTGAAGACAGAAGTTAAACAAGAACTGAATACCACTGTTCAGACATCCTCCTCGACACATATTGCTCGTCGGACACGCAAACCATTACAATCCAAGAAATAACCACACGAAGAAAAGAGTAGCAGTCGTGAACAGTGGGTGACATATTAAAAAGTCCTGATGGACAATTTGTTAGCCAGCATTTACTACGATCCATCCCATCACGATTACGGAGGAGTTCAGAAATTGTATCGTGCTGCTAAAACCCGACTCAAAAGTGTCCGTTTACATCAAGTGCAACTATGGTTACATGAACAAGCCATGTACACCTTACACAAACCCATTCTACGAAAATTTTCCAGACGTCGCACCCAAGTGGAGGTCATCGATCATCGAAGGCAAGCAGATTTTGACGATATCTCTCATTTGGCCACGTACAATCGTGGCTACAAATATTTATTTTGTGTCATCGACGTCTTTTCTAAATTTGCCTGGGTCGTGCCATTGACTTTCAAATCGAGCAATGAGTTAGTACGAGCCCTCCAACTGGTGTTGAAACAAAGAGGTCGTCACCATCTTCGATGGCAAACCGACAAAGGCACCGAATTTCTGAACCAAGCTTTCCAAAAAGAATCAAAGAAACGAGACATTCAATTTTACTTCACCGAGAATCCCCAAACCAAAGCCAGCATCGTGGAATGTTTTCAACGCACCTTGAAAGAACGCATGTGGAAATATTTTCCGCATGAACATACTCTCAAGTACATAGACGTCTTACCGCACCTGGTCAAAGCGTACAACCAATCTTACTATCGGAGCATCGGATGTGCCCCCAAAAAGAAGTGACTCCTGACAACGAAGTGACCGTCTTTTAGAGCCTGTTTCCTATGTCTACGTCTGTGGCTTTCCTCACGAAAGGTGGAGTGCTGACGACGGGAGATTGGGTGCACATTGGCAAAACCAAACGCACTTTCGACAAAGGTTACTTATCCAACTGGACCACCGAATTGTTTTGTGTCACTGGACGAGTGCGTGGCCGTCAACCTACAGTCTATAAATTGGAAGAAATGAACTGGGAAGTGTTAAAATGAATGTTTTTCTTGCCCGAGTTACAACGTGTGACCAAAAAAGAAGACGAAGTGTACGACATCGAAAGCATTCTCGATCGAAGAACCCGTAAAGTGGGAAAACGTCATGTCAAAGAAGTCAAAGTACATTGGAAAAGATATCATCCGAGTCTTGACTCTTGGATCGACGCTTCACAAGTCATCGACTATAGAAAGAAGTGACCATCATGCCCTTCAACACAGCCTCAGCTACTGCAGTGACCACTCCTTCCCCCAGTTCTTCTCTGCAAGATCTACAAAAACAACACTTGTGAGTGTGGTGTGGAGAACGTGTGCCTAGAAAGGAAATCGTCATTATTTTGCCAAATCTGTGTGGTGTATTGTGTCATCGGTGCTGCCATTGCCAATCTGAGTTTGCAAGAAAGAGACAAACAGTTGTTGACCATTTTACTGAGCAGCTGCATTTGTTACCTTTTCCCCAATCCTTCTCTGAAATACTCGACGGAAACAACGAGAGTCTTGAGCCCAACGTCAGTCACCCTCCCAACAGTCAGCACCAAAACAACAACAATCCTCTTTTAGACACACCTCTAAGCTCCAGTGACCCCCTCGGACAGCAAAACTGTGGAATTATGAATAACCAGTTTTACTTAACTTTACCCAATGACAGTTCCGTGGATGCATTTCTTCACAATACTTTGTGCTGTTTCATGGCCAAATTACCTCAGGCCATCGAATCGGATCTCGAAGCCTATTGGGAAGTGGTTTTGGTCGAAATGATTCACCCTACACAAATCAAAAACATCACTGAAAATCAAAACACTTTTGAGGTCGAAGTTCTGAATGACCAAGTGCAACAATACTTGAATGAAAACGAAACTGTAGATGCCTCTATGAAATGACAAGTGTCCCCCGATACTCCACGGTACATCTATCTGATGAAAATTTCCGCAGGCTATTATTTTAGCGGTCAACATCTGGTGGACACTGCTGCTTCCAAATTCAATGCGCTATCTGGCATAGCCTTGGACAAAACCAAACGAAGTGTCACCCTTCAGTACCATAAAGTGGCTCGTCGCCTGCTGATGAAATTTTCGGATGCCAAGACAATGGCCATTACATTTTGTCCTGAATTTTTTGACATTTTGAGATGGTCAAGAATCCACTCCTCATGCCTCCCATCACCAACAACTTGAACTTTGCGAAGTTTTTTCGATTTCCTGTAGAACTGAACCAAGGACTAAATTTGATCTTTATGTACTCTGATGTGGAGGACGTTCATCTGCACCCTTACTGCAAGTCATTCCTTTCAAAGTGGATTCTGCCGCGACCAATGACGAGGAAGGTGGAAACACCTAACAAGTTCACCGCGAATTTGTACATGCTCACTATTTACCTGTCAGTAAGTCGTATTTCGACAGTGTCAACATTGCTATAAAAGGAGATCTGGGACAAAACATTCCATTCACCAAAGGGAAAGTCACAGCGAAACTCCATTTTCGAAAACGATTCGCTAACGACTTGCAAGTCATGTATCTTGTGTACCGAGGAGTGGCTCGACAAAGAGGACATGGTTTAGGAGATATGCAAAAATCGGCGTTTCGTTCGGTGGCCCCCGTTTTGAAACCAATGTTGACACGAGGATTGCACGCCTTTAAAGATACAGCTTTGACGCAAGGCAAAGAATGTCTCTAAAATATCATCATCGACAAACAAAATCCAAAAGAAGCTTTCTTGAGAGCAGGCAAAAATGTCTTGCTTCAAACTGGTAAAGACATTTTGGGTCGATAAGAAACTCCTATTAGTGCCCTGGACGCTGCCCAGTCAGACATTCCTGCTTCCCTGACACCACAACAAGGACAAGGCAGAAAGAGACCACGAAGACACCCTTCCAGAGGACTTCGCACACCCAGAGTTAGAAAGACCAAGAAAAGAAGAACCGTCCGAGAATTAGACGTTTTTGAATATTAAATAACAGAGCAAAAATGATGCACGTAGTCTTGCGAATGTTCCAAGTCGAAACTGGATCTATTTGCCATGCCACCCATTATGATGACGATGCAAGAATCTCTATGGTTAGAATTTAACCCCAACTCCTCTTTGACGACCTCAGCCCCTGTCAAATCAAAAGACAGCCCGAAGATTATATCGATCTCAATATCAGTTACTTGTACCTGAAAGTCAAAGTTCTGGATCCTCCTGGAAATTCTATAGACAGTAACGAGGAAGTATCTCCCGTGAACAATTTCATGCATTCCTTGTTCAGTGAAGGGGATTTGTATTTGAATAACAAACTGGTCAGTAGCAGCATGGATACTTACCCTTACCAAGCGTACCTGGAAAATCGCTTGACGAACGGAAAAGAAGCCAAGAACACCCATCTGGAGGCTTGCGTGGTGTGGAAGCCTGACACAGAAGGCAAATTCAAAGCCACCGATTTGATTACAGATAAAGAACCAAACCACAATGTGGGATTCAACGACCGACGAAACAAACTCAAGGATGGGCAGAGTTTAGAACTGATGGATCGTTTGCATTTGGACATGTGGTTACAAGAGAAGTATTTGCTAAACGGAATGAATGTCAGCCTAAGACTGAATCTCAGCAGTACCGTTTTCCATTTGATGTTTGAAGCTGCCAATTACAAAACAGTCCTCGAAGAAGCCAGACTGTACGTGCGACGCGTGGAAGTGTTACCTAAAGTGGTAAACGACATTAATCACACTTTGAGCAGAACGACGGCCAAATATCCGATACGACGAGTGGAAGTGAAACTTTTACCATGGCCGCTGAACTCCGATCTAGTATCAAAGATCATCTGTTCCAAGGACAGTTACCCAATCGTTTAATCATTGCCATCGTTAGCAATGCAGCCCTCAACGGAGCCCCCGATCAAACTCCTTTCGAGTTTGAGCATTCGAACGTGTCGAAGATTGAAGTCAGTTGAGATGGCAAGACATTGTGTACCAGACCCTTCGAACCTGACTTTGACAAGAAGAATTACTTGAGATCATACTTGTCCCTGTACGAATCTACAGGTCTACCGGACAGCTAGGGACCAACAGTAGTCATGGCATTTCGTACGACGATTATGCAGGAGACTAATCTTTGTGGGCTTTAGATTTCACTCCAGACCAAGGCAGCGACGAGGAACATTTCCACCCTATAAAATCTGGTCAGCTTCGTGTGGAACTTCAGTTCCATACAGTTCTACCCGAGATGTTAACGCCAACGTGTATGTCGAATTCAAAAATACGATAGAAATCAACACTTTAAGAGAAGTCATTCTAGAATATAAGAGGCTATGGAAGACTCTTATCCCTCTTTGAATAGTAGAGAATCTTTGGAAATGGAATGGGAGGATATCGTGGAAGCAGAACCCAAAGATAAGGACGAGGAGGTAATGGTCATGACCAGATGGCCAGAACAAGAACAACATTTGATCTCCTGTTTTGCCAAACACCTGGCGGAAACTATTTCAGGGTTGACCAAAAAAGATTGATATGCATGTCAGAACGATCATCCCAGTCAAATTCAACGTGATAAATGCCTAATGATGAGTCAAGAAGAAAAATTGGACACGTTTCTGGATGACGCTTATGGTCTCATCTCGGAAGAAGCAGTGTTGCATGAGTAGTGTAAAGACTTGCATGATCATTCCTCCCCTCCACTGACTGCTCTGTAGATCCATCGCATCAAATCTCTCGTGGCCCAGAGTACGGAGACGAAGCGAAGAGACGTTTACTTGACAGAGATTTTCAAGCAAAAAGACAGAATTGAATTGATGACTTATCATTACCTGTGAAACAAGAAAAAAAATCCAAAATGGATACCTGGGAATTTTATTACCTTTTGAAAAACAGTTCGTACACCACCTCTTGGAGTCCTGTCGTGTGCGCTAAAGATGAACTTCCTCACCGCAAACCTAAGGACCATCAAGCTTATGTTATCTACAGAGACGTCTGTCATCTCCCAGGAATCCACTGGGTAGCCGTCTATTTTCCTCACGATACCTGTGTGGAGTATTTTGTTTCGTATGGATTACCGCCTTTGGAAGACAACATCATCAACTTTATGAGAAGAAATGCCCAGACGACTCACTTTAATAATGTGAAATTACAGGGTACAGATTCTATGGTGTGTGGACAATATTGTGTGTATTTTCTTCATCAACGCAGCCTTGGATATCCCTTAGAACATTTGCTGACTTATTTAGATCGTGAGTGTTCTAGAAACGATGAAAAAGTAGATCGATGGTTTTGTGACCATTATGGAATCTTTTGTCTTTAGCTAGGAAACGTAGTGTACATAAATGGCCAAATGACCTCCATCAGTGGAAGCCTAACTTGACTTCACAACTTTATTAGCCTTGTCGAAAATGTGTTATTTGATAGTGTATGGATTGTTATATTATGTGTTGGTTGTTTGTTGGTTGAATAAAAATGTTATCTTTTGAAACAAGTGTCGGTGGTTTGTTTTAAAAAAATTTTTTATCACTATCTATGCTCCTTGACTTCTCTCTATCCCTCACAATGAGATAATCTATAGCGTTCCTTCCCAAAAACCGTAGGGATGTTTTCTATGACGTCCGCGCTTGAGCCATATAAATCTAGGTACCGACAGTGGTTATTTGGGAGACTCATCCTCTACAACTACCATAAGGGTGCATAAGAGCAACACCCGATGTCGACCCTAATAGAAGCTGTTGAGTTCTCAACAGGATTACATGGGTTGGAGGCATTCCCGACTCAGCTGTATAAAGAAAATCAGACGGCGGAAGAAATCTGGGAGGAAGAAAACAGCCGGAACACCCTTAACCTGCTGCCATGAAAGCCCTTTTTAGGGCTACTAATCAAATTGCCTCTTATTAAAGGATTTCATTTTGGCTTGAAATTCCAATTCGATCAAACCATTACACTGATCTGATCCATTTTTCCACCGTTAAAAAATACAAACCTTTACCTAATATTGACCCAAAAATATTTCTGTCGCTTAGACAAATTAGTATAGAAAAATTAGGGATTTTACTATGTACACTATGTGCTAGATATATTTGGCTAGTTGGGAAATACGGAAATTTTTTACTATATTGCTTGACTCTAATTACAATTGTGGCTAGCACAGAATTGGTAATAGGGAAGCCCAATAATTATATAACTGGGAAAAATTTGATTTATAGTAGGTCTTATCGTTTCAGGTACGTTCCGGTCCGCGTTTGGCGTATCCCTCCGAGTCCCTCTCCTTCTTTCACTTCGGATATTAAATGACGAGTGCGCAGACCGATTCCCACTCGTCAAAATCGAGGTGCCCCGATGAGCGTATAAACCTGGCTGACGTCATCAAAGTATTGACCAATCAGGACTGACGTCTCATTCTGCTGCGGTAGACACCTGAAATCAAATCATGAGTGTGTGTGGGGTCCATTCCCACTCATGTTAGTCATACATACAGGTAGTTTGGAACTTAATTGTTCCACGACCTGCTTGGCTAAATTGAACAGCATTCTGTGAGTGCATAAACGCGTGGAGGATGTGGTTCTCCTTCCTTCCCCCACGAATGATTAAACAGCCTGCTTTGCAGGCATAAATCGGTCTCACATGCCCTTATGGGTGCACGCGACTTTAATCCAATTATACAATACAGTCTGGCTACCCATCGTTGACTAGTCAACATCCAAAATGAATAGAGCACAGAAAATAATGGAACTCCAGACGCATCTAGAAAATGCTGGTCGCTTCCTAGACGAGCTAGCCATGGAGTTGTTTTAGAGGAGGAAAAAGAGAAGAAGAAAGAAAAGGGCATAATCCTTCTGATGTGGCCCATTTGCCATGTGAAACCTGGGGTGAGGACACCATTACAGAAGCCACCGCAAGCATTCATGGTACCTAGTACCGAAGATTGGGATTTGAAGCTGAAGCTACAACACCAAGAGTGGGAACCCCAGCGCCACAGCAGCAGTATCAGCACGTACGAGCAAGGGATGCAGTCTTCACAATCCCTCAAACCGAAGATTGTGAGAGTGAAGCGAATCAACCCTCTTCATCATTCCCTGTCTTTACCATTGCGTGTAAGAACGATTGGAGTCATAGATGTGTGTGTGGTGCTAGGCCTGGGAGGTGTCATCATCAAGAAGGTGTATTTGGAGTTTAAAAAACTGCCCTTCTCAGGGCTGACCAGATCTCTAGAAAAGAGAGACTGATCAAGTTGCCAATCATATAATTTTGTGTGTGTGTGCTATTTGTTTGTCTTTGTGTGCAGGCGTGTACCTGTGTTTCTGTGTGTGTGTGTGTGTGTGTGTGTGTGTGTGTGTGTGTGTGTGTGTGTGTGTGTGTGTGTGTGTGTGTGTGTGTGTGTGCACGTACATGTATATGGGTTTTTTGGTTGTGTTTGTGTGCGTGCGCGCACGTGTGTGTGAATTTGTGTTCCTGTGCGTGCGCGTACGTGTGTGTATATTTTTGTTTGTGTTTGTGTGCGTGCGCGAACGTGTGTGTGTGTCTTTACCTTAACAAACCCCATTGTCCCTGCATTAAAGAATATTTGTGAATGTGGAGTAGTGTGAATATATACATAACTCCTTTGCTGATGTGATTGTAGATAATGCTGTGTTTTTTAAATAAAAACTTTCCTTTTACCCTAAGTATTGATAAAAAGTATAGTGGATTTTGTTAGTATTAATATGTTGTTTTGTATATTAATTTATTTTACGTTATCACTCTCATCACTATGGGCTGTTTGGTGTGTAATATGGGTAGTTGGTAAGAGAGGATGTTTTCCTTCACGTCCCTGTTTGAGGTATATATATTGTGTAGCATTCATCAATCATGGGACCTTAAATCACGGCATTCAACATTGAATAATTTAACCATGGCGACAAAGCAAATGGAAAAGATCCTTAAATTGCAGGAAGTGGTAAATGATATTGGAATGGTAGAAGATATGCTGGTCAGATTGGAGGATGGGTGTTATAGCCCACACCGTGTAAAGATGGAGATTAACAATTTAAGGAAAGCTAAGGAACGATTGAGAGAAATGATCGAGGAAAAAGAAGAAGAGGAGGACAAAGAGGAAAAAGAACAGATAAGAATTTATAACGAACAATTGATGAAAGAAGAACAAAATGAAAAGAGGAAACAAGAGGAGGAAAGGAAAAGGAGGAGGGGAAGAAGGAGCAGAAGAAGAAGGAGAAGAAGAAGAAGACGAAAAATGTGATGGAGAAGATGAGAAGTTGGTGGAGGAGAAGAAGGGAGAAGACAAAATAGAAGAAAGTTAAAAGCCCTTTTCAGGGCCACTCCATTGCCTCGCAAAGATGCCTATTCTCTCTTGCCTAAAAACATTTAGTCGATTTTTTGTGTAATAGATTTATGTTCATAAATCTATTTTTGTGTAATATGTTTATGTCTCTGTCTATATCTCTAACGCTGTCTCTAACCAAGTCTATATGTCTATATCTCTATTTGTCCCTAGAGTAGCGCATATTCAGGTCAGCCCAATGCCACACTGTTCCGTCCAATTGAGGTCAGCCACTTGCAACATTGTTGCCAGTGTCCAGTACCGTGACGTCACCCCTGTTCAATTCCTATTGTCCGTATTCAGCAATACATTCCCTATGTTAAATTTCCCTTGTCCTTATATAATCCCACCCATGTTAAATTCCCCTTGTCCGTATATTCCAAACACCCTTTTTAAACATTAAAGTCCCGTTGTCCGTTGATTCACGTACATTTTAACCCTATATCCCCTGGGAAATATGTAGATAACTATGAATGTAGATGTAGATAGATATGAATGTAGATGTAGATAATTATGAATGTAGATATAGATAGATATGAATGTAGATGTAGATAAATTCATTACTTATTAAGATTTTCAAAGTCTTTGGGAAAATTTATTTTTTTAAAATGTCACACAACGGCAATTGCTTATGTTTCTGGTTAATAATCCAGACATACAATTCTAGTACTAACTGCATTATGACGTCTGAAGAATATTTCCTATAAATAGGTCCATAGTTAACGCAAAACAGGTATTGTAAATAGGGCTTAGTTAATAGTCACATATATCAAACATTTCAGTCAAAGCCTGCATCCTTTCTATATTTGGTCAACGATCCAATTAAAGTGTTTTGAAATACATCAATGTATTACTAGGAAATCCTTTTAACTATTACGGTGTGTACGTCAGTCACTAAAACCTCTTGTAATACGATCTAAACACCTAATTAAATTTGGTTTAGGGAAGATTGAAAGGTCTGCGCTTAAAGACCTTTGCAGTGAACAGCGACATGGGGATTTTAGAAGAGAATGATGAAAGAAGGGAGTTATTTTCTCATTTTAGCTATTGCTTTTGTACTACTGTCGGAATACGGCAATATCCTTCTTAGCGGACTCCACGCGGACTAGTTCATTTTTGTCTGCAATAGATCCGCCCATTTACAACTAATGAAATTTGTAATTTAGAAAAGGATTTTATATAAAATGTAACTGTCCAGGTATGATCCTTTATCCCTTACCTGCTTCAATTAGAGTTATTTTATTACTAATTTTACTTCGTAAGATGAGACAAAGTCACGTGATAAGGTCATTCTATAAGTTCTCCATGAGGGTGGGGGTGGGGACCATTATATGTTTCCGCCCACTTGCCCCCTGCAGAGATAAAAAGAGATGCTAAACAAACCCAAAATTAAGATGAGTGCTTGCCTTGGGTTTCGTTATTATCTCTCGCGGCTTTTGTTGGTTTGACTGAAAAAACTATATTATATTATTGTTGTTGATGGTGACAGTGATGACTTCGGCGATCGTGGGAATAAAAGAAGACTAAATAAGCAAGGAAATATTAAAACAAATTATTAGAATAGAAAAAAATTAGTTAATGGTGTTGCCATAGTCACCTAATATAATATGTCCAGTTCTTGTCCATGGTTTTAATCTTTTCTTATTCTAGCAATAAAAATGGTTCATAAGAAGGCTGAGGAAAACGAAGTTGCGGTAATTTCTATTATTTGTCTATCTCGATACTGAACTCAATATTGCGACGAAGATAGGCATTCTGCAGTCACAGAGATAATATAATATTATATGTAGTATCAGCAAAAAGGTCCTGTTGAAAATAACACATTATAAGACTGTTTAACATATTTTAAAGAAACAAAATTATTATAAGTAGTTAGTGACGGCCGCGTAATCCCAGAAACTTTGTGAGCGGCTGATGTTGTCGATAACTCTTGCCTGAATAACTCAGTTACAGCTGACGAAATCTTAAAAGTTGTTAACGATCTTGACAATAATTAAGCAAATTCAGTCGATATCGTAATAAATTAATACATAAAAAGTTCCTTTGCTGAAATGTTAAATGTGTATGCAGAGCTTTTTAGTATAATTTTGAATACTGGTTTCGTACCAGATCGTTGAATACTGGTTTCGTACCAGATCATTGAATACTGGTTTCGTACCAGATCGTTGAATACTGGTTTCGTACCAGATCGTTGGACTAAAGTTGATGATCTGCCAATTTATAAATCTATTTGTTACAACACCGATATGTCAGATTATAGACTTATTATTTATTTAGCTCTTTTGGGTAATTTTTTTACGCCTATATTAAATCGAAGGTTGTCTAAATTCCTTGATAGCAAATTTATATCTGAGACCCAAGTTAGATTTAGGAATGGCCATTCCACAATCGACAATATCTTACTTTTGAAATACCCTTATAGAATTTATTTGAAAACGCAAAACCAAACTTTTCTGCACGTGTGTTGGTTTTAAAAGTGCCTCTAATGGAAAGTTTAATAATGGTATAAACTGTATTCAGCAGGCGTCAGGGGAAATTGTTTTAATGAGTGCATATATTTATGATATTAAATCATGTTTGTGTAAATAATGCATTATTTTTCTCTTGTGAAATGTTTGCATGACAAGGGGACACTTTATCACCATTGTTGATATCCTTATTCCTAAATGATCTAGAATCCTTTTAGTAGTAAACGGGTACATATGTTGCGTTTTACCCTTCAAAGCGACCGCCTTTGTAAATATGGTCAACGTTATGCTGTAATTGTGCACAGATGTCACTATACTTGTCGCAGATAATCCTGTTGATGTCACTATACTTATCGCAGATAATACTGCTGATGATAATATACTTGTCGCAGATAATCCTGATTGCATGCAATATACCATCTATATGTTCGGTAGATATTTCAGTAACTGGAAACTTACAATCAGCACAGTGGAAAGAAAAAATATTTTATTTGGTAATGAAAAAGATAGCACATACAAATGTAAGCTGAAGAATGCCTGTATTTGATATTGTAGATGAATATAAATACGTATGCTTTATATTTCACAAGAACGGAAAGCTTGCCAGTGGCCTGAAAAATCAAGTATCCGTAGCTAAGGTTACTTAAAAGCGTATACACAATTAAAATTAGCCTATTGAATGTTAGCGGAAACTGTTCGATCAGAGCATTATGTCGATTTTAATATATTTGTTGATTTATATCACCTGAATAAGTTGAAAACTAACCTCATTATTCTTTCCGTAGAAGTATACTGAATGTTCAAAGTTGTACCCATAAATATATATTAGTTAGTGGTCATGCAAAAGGTTCCTCCTAATTATTAACATTAAAAGTGGCATTCTGAATTCATGGCTTAGATTAGTTAGTGGTCATGAAGAAGAATCGTATTGTATATGTATTCTTTCTATATAAACATTGTTGTGATAATTCATAATAATTAATGATTACTAGAATTAAATTCTATATAAGGTGATTTCGGGTTTTGCTATTTATGTAGAATCTAAAGTTTTGTGTCATTTAAATGGTTAACAAAATCTGCAGAACTGGCTAAGAGAACAATACAGGCAAGCTTAGGCAGATAAGATCATTACTTTATGTAAGTTACAGGTTATTTAAAACTAGTTTAGATTTAGAAATGATATTTCTATCATGGCCAATATATATTGTTATGTATATTTAATTTGTATTGTGTGATTAACCTTTGTCCATAATTAAGGGTAGGGGTTATGGCTTCCTGACCAATTTTGTCTTGTAAACAATATGTTGCGTAGCTAATTTTCTTCCATACTTGTATATTATGCATTAAGATTAATATTGTATGTAGGCAACGCTCCCTCTAATATTTGGGAACCGTGTGCGCAGAAAAGTTCTTATGTGCAACATTTCCGAGACGGTAAAAAATTGTGTGCACAGTGCGCACTCCGCAGTCAACCGTCTTAGACTTACTTTGATTATGCGATTAAAATTATTGCATTTGTCGGAAATATAACGCCATTTGATAATTGTAAGGTTGAGTACGCCATTTTACGCTAAGTAGTTGGACAGTGCACACACAAAAATTTCAGCAAAATTTTATTTTGTGTGCGCTCTTTGTTTTCTTGTGTGCGCTGGTTTCGTGACCTGTGTGCGTGCACACGCGCACAGCTTAGAGGGAATATTTTGTAGGTAAACATGTTTACTCAGATTTGTATTCAGGACATTGGTTTAACCGTTGGGAATTTCTGGTGTACCTGATATTTGCCAGGTTCTTTAATACTAGAATTACTGATTCCAACTTTAATATCTGACTAATGGAATCAGTTTGTTTAGTTGTTTTCATATTGAATTTTAGAGGATTTATTTATTCAAGTCATTCGGCGTTGACAATATACCAGCAGAGCTCATTCAGTCAGGAGGAGAAGAGATAGTCACAGTCTTAACAACAATCTGCAACAAGATATGGCAGACTGGAGAATGGCCCACCACACGGACTCAATCCTTGGTCATCGTGCTCCCCAAGAAAGGAAATTTACAGCTACGCCAAAACTAAAGAACCATCAGTTTGATCAGTCACCCGAGCAAAATCATGCTGAAGATAATTCTCAACAGACTAAAGCCTCAAGCAGAGAAAATTATTGCTAATTATCAGGCAGGCTTCCGAGCAGGAAGGAGCACCACAGAACAAATCTTCAATCTCAGACTCCTTTGCGAGAAATACCCTCAGCATCAGCAAAATCTATACATGGCATGCGGCCTTATGGGCAACTATGAGGAAGTACAACATCAGCTCAAACCTGATGCAGGTTGTTGAGAACCTCTATGACAAAGCCACCAGTGGTGTCCTCATCAACGGCAGCAGAGGAGATTGGTTTCGAACAACATTTGGAATCAGACAGGGATGTATACTGTCACCTACACTCTTCAACATTTTCCTGGAAAAGATCATGGAGGATGCCCTGCATGACCACAAGAGCACTGTCAGCATCGGAGAAAGAACAATCACCAACCTTCTCTTTGAAGATGATATTGATTGTTGAGCGCCTCGATACAACCTCCACAGCATACGGTATGGAGATTAGCGCCGAATAAAGCAAACTGAGGACAAAACAACACTGAGGGCATCAGTGCAGAAATAAAGGTCAGTACGAGGGTGCAGAAAAAGAGGCAGACAGAAAAAGAGGTGGGAAGACAACATTAAGGAGTGAAGAGGCATGAAATTTGGAGCAGAGAACAGGGAAAGATGGAGATAATTGGTTGTAAAGTCAACTCTGGTGCCCCAACGAACTCTTGGGTTAAGGGATTGATGATGATGATGATGATGATGATGATGATGATGATGATTGCACTGACAAAAGCCTTGTTGTAATCAAAATGTCGATCACATTGAAAATGAAATACTTGATTTCTACCTTGCTTGTACAGTTACTAAAGTTACAGCAAACAAAGCTCTTGAAAATGATGTTGATCAAAACATTATTCCATTGGCTGACACATTTACTGGTCAGTCTTTTATGAGGTCACGTGTGCTCCAGGGTTTATTCAATCAAGAGGTATTAATCACATTGCTTCTCACCTTCTCGTGTTAGTCTATTAAGGGTAACAAAAGACAATTAACCGAACAGAAACAAGAACCTTATTTCTCGTTTTAGTCTATTAAGGGTGACAAGAGACAATTAACCGAACAGGAACAAGAACCTTATACCTCATGTTTGTTTCAAATGGACATCAACGAGACTGAAGCCACAGAATAAATTGTTTGTTATTTTGTGAACATTGTGGCAATACGAGAAAATTAAGACCACCCGAGGTACGAGCCAGTGACGAATGGTCAGCGAGCTCTCAAATTGTTCTTCAGTCATACAGACAGGCAATTTTGTGTCTAGTCCATGATACGTACTTGGCTGGTCATTTAAGGGTCAATAAAACTTATGACAAGATATTAAATCAATTTTATTGGCCAACAATTGAAAGTGATTGCTTGCTATGGATCTAACATTTGGGGATATGAATTTAGTAGAGATATTTAAATTGTGCAATATAACTTTTGCAAAGAGTATTTAGGTATTCCTAAAACTACCAATAATGTGGTTGTGTTAGGGGAGTGTTGAAGATACCCACTTTGTACCTCATATATGTTTACGATGCCCTAAATACTGGTTGAAGGTTGTAAGAATGTATTCAACTCGATATCCACACCAATATTATATACAGTTGAAAAGATCAGATGAATCTAACCGTGTCACCTGGGCTACCAAAAATAAA
>JAECUM010040606.1:0-22483 GCA_016617855.1 Megalonaias nervosa
GGACAATGGGCTATAATGGATCTCGTTGTTGTTTCAATGAATAGCGTTTAATTGTTATGATAACAAATAGGCTAACAAACCCTTCCACATTGTCACAACGTACGTAACTCATCTTTATGATATGATATGCTATAATTCCATATCAGAATACGTCATGGCAGTAACTCCATTAGCAGTATGAATAATGATGGGTAGGACTTAATCTATGAAATTTGTACATACTACACAAATGGAAATAGCCCATACATACATACATACATACATACATACATAGATATTTTTAGAGCGTTTCTCTATGCTCAGCATAACAAAGCCGAAATGATAATAAAGATGCAAATATATTACAACACATAATGATAACGCCAACTGATGGTAATACAAACGTTGCTCCCTATATGACAACTGTTCTAATTAGCTTATTAATTTACAGATATAAAAAGTCCATGGCTGATTACTTTCAATATAGTATTTATATTATGCAATGGAAGTATTCCGTAACGAATGCTGTCAGATTCCTCCTTAATCTTTAAGTAAAATAAATAATGCAGATATAGCTGCTAAAATAGTCATACTTATTTCACCGAAATGCTACAGGAATTTCTACAGTCAGGAACCTAATGACAGCGGCTCATTTGTTGTGTGTCTACATTTAAGAACCCAGTGTCAGTATCACATTCCATAAATGCACGATAATTATTCATTACACGGTATGGGTTGAATCTTCAAGTGAAATTGATTCGCAATTATAATGAAATTGCACATTTATACACATATGCTTGCTCACGCATAGGTGCTTGAGTACCTACATTATTTCGTACATACTTGCACGTATGCCTGTATCATTTGAATAATTATAGCATTTGAATAATTATAGCATTCTAAGATATTTGATTACATATGTGTCATTCTATATACAAGTCGTCTTCCTTCATGTTAAGATGTCACCAAATATATAATATAGGTGATCAAGAAATAACCGCTTTCTCTGTTATTTTAGGTGTCAGTTGATATCTTTTGTTCCATGTATACACACCGCTTCCATGAAATTAAATTATGGGTGCTCTGTATATTCACCTGTGAGTTACATTTAGAGTCCCAAACAGTGAGAAATCGTACATGAGACCTTTATTCTGGTAAGTGATGGAGATGGTGAATGAGAGCTGTGCAACCGGTGTATGGAGGTAGATGTATAGATGGAAATATAGAGGGAGATAAATAGGTCGATATCTTAAGTTCGTTATATATATATATATATATATATATATATATATATATATATATATATATATATATATATAGAGAGAGAGAGAGAGAGAGAGAGAGAGAGAGAGAATACGATTTTCTACAATTTTGTTGCACAATACCCCTAATTTTCCTCATCGTCACTTGAAAGTGTATTATTAAATCTCTTTACAATTAACATGATCTTTTAATGTAACGTTCGACGTTGAATATTTATATGTTTTCTTTTCAGAGTGTTGAAAATTATGCCATTCAATGGGCATTTACTTGTAAGTCACCAAAACTCATTCAGAACATGTAGCTTGTTTACAACAGATTAATTGATATCATATCAGTACAAGTGTTAGCATTCATTTACTTCCTCTTTATAAAGCGTAAACAAGTTAGGCATTCTTCCACAAGGTAGAAGGAAATATAAATTTGAAGAAACAAGCTTAATTTTAGATTTCCACTAACGATAATGGAGTCACGACTTTCAATAATTGAACTATTTCGTTTTTATCATATATCATATCATGTTATATTATTGCAATAAGTCAAATGAATCTCTTTACCAAGCGAATGAAATCCTAACGTGAATCCCGCTAGACGTCACTTCTTTTCCTCTGATTTCCAAGGAGTTCTGTACAGCTACTGCTGTAAACAGGAAATTCGAATGAGCCCAAACTATAAATAATTTTACTCTAATAAAAACATGACCACAAATATTACAACTACACAGTTACACCACAATTTTACAATTGCCTGCCAGTTTCACTGCATGGTTTCTCCTCATTGCATTTCCATTACATAGAGACACTTATTCACGCCGTTAAAATATACAACTCAAACACCAAGTACAGGGAACTATTTTACCTACATTACCCCAGGTCCGTCATATCATGATCTTAAGCCTCATTTCGCCTGTAACCTTACACTATATTTGCCATCATAGCAACAACACAAGGCGTCCCCAGGCAACGTATCAGTCCCGTCTCAATTATTTCATTGTACAATTTACCAGTCCCCATTATAAATACTGCACATGATCTCACACAATCGATCTACATAATTAGATTTTAATAGGGACTATTAGGCTGCAGGCACACTTATGCAGCTCTGGCCTGAACTATGAAATTAAACCATGCCATTCTCGAATCTTATCAACACTGTGAAGTTTATCTCTAGGAACTGGCAAGTTAATCGGAAAGAGGATTATACCCCCAACACCAACTTCCCAAAATTAAACAAGTAATCACGAAAATCTAAGAAATTATTAAAATGCAGAGTTATATGCAAATGACCCATACTCCAAATTCGTTACATTATTTACTGTTTCTCCACTCATTTATTGTACAGTCAATAGTAATGATACAAGCATATATTTATATGCATATATTTAACTGGGCATAAATTTCTTCAGATACCTGTTAACCTGTTAGATAGCTAGCTTGGTAGAGCTATACATTTATACCCTGTAGCAAATCAAGCTCGTAATACAGGAGATTATTATGTTCTGTACGATCCCTGCCAAAAATTTAGTTCCCTGCAGAAGGTACAAAGTAAACGATGATAACCACTGGTGGATGGAAGAATATCGTGACTTGGTGGAGGCATAGTTGAAGAGGAAATATGAGGAGATGTGATTCCAGCAGTCGTTTCAATTACAATCACGTGTATCACACATTTGGCTTGAAAGCCATGTCATTTCTTCTGGGGTTGGTGTGGGAGGCATCTGATTATGATGCAACAAAAATAATAAACTAGTTCTTTTAATTAGATCTAAATTTACGTTACTTTGCTTTTTCAAATTACATCTATTTAAGAAACAGTTTGTCACCAATGACTCACTTCACTAATAAACTTGTACAATAACCTTCCTGCTCCAGTGATAGTTTTCCTTTATATGATGTGATTTTATCCTATATCATTTCATTCGTGTCAAAACTTAAGCAGGGATGGAGCATGGGGAATGTAGTTATTAATTATTTATTTTAGCGTAGATTCATGCGTTCGCCAGCGAGCTTGTGAAATAAATATATAGGACTGCTTTCTCAATAATAGCTTGAGAGCGTTCTGCTTAAGTACGGTGAAAATTGAGATTTTCCTTTCACTGTTCTCGTATCTTGCTAGAGTTGCTTGATGTAAAAGTAATATTATTAGAAACTTACATATCCACACAACTTTGCTGAAGACATACCGCATGGAACACAAATATGAACAAAGTTTGAATGAAATGTACTTTCCAACATGTAAGCATATTTCATAGTGTACTGTCGAATGCATTATCTAATGCTCTTCAAGTTTATAGATATTTGTTTTGAACGGAGCGAACTGTATCTAGAAATGATTGTTGCGTGAATCTGTTTGTCTTCTTTTCTATCTGCATGACTATCTCATCCGTTCAAACACTTCGCCTGATAACATATGAGACGAAAGACAAATAAATATTCACATGTAATATGCATTCTTCTGAATTTGGTTGCATTGTGCCATGAAATGTTTTCGGAAAATGCGCTGCTTTCCAATAATTATATTCATATTATCTTCGAAGTCTCTAAATCCAAATAAATTATTTTAAGAAAGTTCTTCTGAGCTAATGTAAAATAACTAAACACATCTTATTACAAGTTATTACAAGAAAATGCCATATATCTACGTTGACTCGAGATCATTGCCGCTCATGTTTGCATAGAACAGGGAACGCGTCCCGTTTGCCATTAAAAACTAACCCTAAAACTGTTCCTTTTTGCGATCAATAAATCTGACTGTAACTTAAAAGATCATCAAGCTTTCTGTGCCAAGTTAATAATCCGATATTCAGATGCATATGCTTCGAGAATAAATTGTATTTTATTAAAACAAGAATGACTGAGTAAAGATAATAAATAACAGCAGGTAAGGCGTGTTACGGTTTAAGCAACAGACGTTCCATTAGGACAGGTAATATTCTTCTGTGCACTACTCAGAGTAGACAGCTTGCATTAAAAATAAAGAATTGTATTCTGAGGTATATTAGAAGAATGTAGTGTCATTGCAATGCTGAACAAATGAACATCACACTCTGAGATTGCATGCCAATTGTTGTATCATAACAGTGAATACAAATATAACAATACCTCACTTCACAAATAATGAGATGAATGCAAGTTTCCTTTGCATGTAGAACGAGTAGTCGTGTATTTTCTAATATTCTGAAACAGTATTGTTGCAAAGCATACACTCAGGCTTGGATATTAATAGTAAGAATAACGAAATCTATTAATAAGTAGAAAAACATATAAACATGTACGTACATACAGTTGCTCATCTTACATGACTGTTTATCAACAGTTGAACACTGATAGCACACACACACAAACACATCCAATCCTTATATAAACGATATAAATATTAACATGTCTGAAAATCTAATAAGTCAATATGCTGATGATTCAACTCTCGTGTTCTCTTAGGAGTTAACTAAACTCTACTTGAAATATTCTAAAGAGTTTCTCCTGTTGCTCTTGATTGGGGTAAATTTTATTAAAATGAGGCCATATGGCTTCGTGCCAAAAGGGGTTGTGGTTAAGAATTAAGAACAAAACATTATTCGGAATCATTCTGGTTCTTTAATCCTACTTGGAAATTATAACTGATTTGAGCTAAATCAATACTACTTCGATAAATTATACAACGAGAATTTAATCAGTTTAAAATTATTTGCTAATTGGTAGAAATTGGTTCATTATTAACAAAATCACAGTATTTAAATCTTTGCTTTGCCTATGCTCATTCAATGTTTTATGGTACGTATTGACGATACAGACGAAGTCACGCAGTATAATCAGGCTTTTGTAACTTCCCTTGGAGTGAAATTGTGACAAAGTTAACAAGAAAATTTTAGTCAATGATTACAAATATGGAGGGCTTAAGAAGCCAGCAATTCAGTCGTATTTTCGCTTACGATCACGTGGATATAATAATTAACTGATCCACTCAACTATTCTCCAAAGAAACTTCTTACAGACACTATCGAAAAATTTGGAGGGGAGGTACTACTTTTTTTTCTATAGAAAGAACGACTCGAGATAAGTTCACAAAAGTTTAACAGTTCTCGGAAAGATTTGCATTCATACTCTGTATGCAATTGAACAGAAAGTAAATTACTTAAATTATGTTATCAACACTCCTTGGAGGAGAACGTAGAAACACCTTTGTCAGATGAATATGCCAATCTGGTATGTTGTAGAGATAATGTAATAGGTCGTAAAACCTTTGTCACTTTTTGAAATTTACTGTGCCTTCTTCACTGAGCACAGAGTTCCTGCCAATTTCCAAGGAAGTTGATTTACTGCAAAATATACATTGAAGGTCACCCGGTAACGAGAAATAATAACATGTCTTAAGTAGCCACTTCCTGTCAATCAGGCACATGAAATTATTATGCAAATAAACCTATTTTAAACAGACACCTGTATTGGGAGGTAACTTTTGTATGTCCTCGTCTTTGTTTCAACCACAGGATGTAGCTTATGACGTGTCTGCATTTGAAACATTTCTAAATATGTAAGAAGAGAAACAGGAGATCATTAAAGAGTGTTAACAACAACAAGAAGACAGCAAACAAGCAAGAAAGAGCTTGAGCGTCGTTTCTCTGATAATGTTGTGTGTAAGAGAACGCTTGTAATTGCAACCTTAAATTATTCAAAATTGCATATCGCAGACAAAGTCCTGGAATCTGAATGATATATAGGTGCGATGTAATGGCTTCACGGTACTGGTCAAGAAAGTGAAGAAAAATGGAAAATATGTCGCTCTCAGAAGATTTATTATCCTCATCAGCACCATTAAAAGACTAATTACTGAGGATGATTCTTCATAAAAATGGACAAAATCTCGCTGATCTGCAAGGGGCAGTTGGACAAGGACATGTAGCAAGTTATTCCGTAACGCCTCAGTTAGATATTTTGATTATTACTTGTTACAAGTTTCCACACTAACCTCCCTCTTATTGCAAAAGGAGTGTGGGGTAAAGTGAGGGGTAGAGAATGAACAGCAGAAACTACCAATGCATTTTCAACTTTACACCTGGATGTTATGAATTTTATCTAGTATCATTTACTTTAGAAACTGTGAACTGTTAAGGGCTGTACGTGGGCGGTAAGACAGTTGTTGTTCTTGTTGTTGTTTTTATTGTTGTAGGGTTTAATGAAATTTTTCAGCACAATGGTGGAGGAAGAACCCGGGAAAACCCCGGAAAGAACCACTGATCCACGAGAACCTACTGGCAAGCTTTCTCACATACCCACATTGGCCGAACCAGAGACTCGAACCAACGCAGACAGAGATGAGATGGCAGTGATCCGTAACGGTGAGTGCTTTAGGCCACTCGGCCACTAGGGGCCCACGGTAAGACAGAAAAGCACAGTTACAAAGTCATTCTCTAAAGTCATGCATACATGCTACGATGATTATCTGATAAAAATTACCCCATACAACTCTATCTTATTGTACAAGGACGGGGAGGAGGAAAAGGGCCAAGCACACTACCAAATCATTTCATAGGACCCCACATATATGCTATGATGAATATCTGAAACCACCTAAGCAGCACAACTAGGTCCTTGTGTATGCGATGTTGGGTGTTTTTGCGTTGTGTCGGACAAATATAGCTGCCAAGTTATTTTGCAACAACATAAGTACATGTTATGATGATTCTCTGGTACCACGTATGCCACGGAACGCGGACCTATTTTAGAAGGGGACAGGATTTGAGGGTAGAGAGGGACAAACAGGGCTTCTAAGTCATTATATAACGGAAAAAGTCGATGCTACGATGATTATCGAATACCACATATTCAAAA
Organism: Megalonaias nervosa; assembly: GCA_016617855.1. Lineage (NCBI taxonomy): Eukaryota > Metazoa > Mollusca > Bivalvia > Unionida > Unionidae > Megalonaias > Megalonaias nervosa. The sequence goes on from JAECUM010040606.1 coordinate 7,068, forward strand.
CAATTCTGGCTTAGTGTATTCTCTTTTTTAAGAAATTTAGCATAATAAGGCCAAGTGAGTATAATTGAAGAAACGTCATATGAAACACAGTTTGCGTATGTAAAAGCAACGTTATTTACAGCAATTTAAAACTTACCTTAAACGTAGCTCATCAACAGAAGGGTAAACAGTCCTTAGCTTCTTGCGATATGTGATTGTATATTTACGTTCAAACAGCGGCGGGACGAATGAGAATAGGGCCAAGTGTATGCCTTTAGACTATCGGTGCGCAATTATCTGATTGGTGACCTGAAAGAGGTTATTCTAGTCAAATAGTCGGTAGGTCATATTCCCGGGCATAAGGACGCAAAGCTTTACTCGTATTTGCGGCTTAAAATGATCATAGCATGATATGAGAATGAAATATGTGAATTCAGACCTGGTCATCCTAAATGTGTTATCTGTATGGAAACGTCTGGTAACGCCATGTGCGTACACAATAATATGCGTGGTGTGTCTTATTAGATGTAGACTATATTAACAATTTGTCAAAATGATTCAGAATTTTTAATGCATCTACATATCACACGTAAATCGCCCTGCATATAACCAAAAACAGGGGTGACTCATGTTTCATAATTATGCACTGTAGTTGAACTTAAGTATTCATTCATCACAATAATTCTTCTATTAAAATTTGTTTAGTGTCTTTCATCTAAAGCACGGTAAATCGCAAACAATAATACACTGATTCATTTTAGAAGCTACTGTAACTGTTCATCAAGGTAAATATTTTAAATGTTTGATTCTCATACACTTGAGCAAGAAATTGGCAGGGGCTTTGCGGATGAGGAACGTAAATTCGACGTCACAATTAATTTCCAAATGGAGTGGAGGTCATGCTAAGATGGACACACACGACTGGCAAATATGCCCTTCCTACCCATTGGTCTTACGCAGAGATTCACGGGGAAATCCTTTGTCGTAAGCACATGAGGGAGTTATACTGAACACTACCTTAGGAATGCTCAAAAGTATGATGGCGGGCCGATTCCGATTCTCACTGGCACAAACAATTTGTCAGTTTAATTACGCTATATTTAGAGACTTGATGTGAAGATAATCACAACAGAACTTAAGTTTTATTTCTGAAAATGGATATACCACACTAAATACTGTAAGAGGACATAGAAGAGACCAAACCACAACGACCAAAATGACTAATTTGGATCAACAATGACAGCGAAAGATAATCCCATTCGAAGTACGTCCCAATTACAATCACCCCTGAAACAATATATGAATCAATTAAAATCACTAGACGTGATATTACAATATTTGTACAATAGTTGTTTCTGGCTTGCGACCCTGCTAGTCCTATATTTTCATGTATAAATTAAAATGTAGTCCGTATCGATAACCATTCATAGAGACATATAAAACTCTCAAAGTTAATATTTAATGCAGAGAGTATTATTTAGTATGAGTCACACTCAATTTATGTTTTATTACTCCAGCAATTATTATATTATCCGATCAAAAAAAAAAAAACAACAAAAAACAAAACAAAAACGTTTCTGTAGGAACTTGAATGTATAGGTTGTGATGATAGCCTAAACTGAATTATATCAAACTATACAAAAGTGTCCACAGCTTGTCTGGAGGATGTTGTGTCTGCCATGGTGTCGGTTTTTAATCTGATGCTGCATGCTAGGTCCAAGAGGCAGGAGGTGTTAAGTTCATTAAATTCACCAGCAAATAGATAGGCCTTTTATTTCTGCTACTAATCACAACTCGCTCTGGTACATGCGGAACTTCCCTGTCTGGCGAATCATGATAAACTAGTGGACATATTATGCATGTATGTCTCTCTATCGAATCGCTGCGTCAAAAGATTAGCAGAATGTTAATAGGAATTTAAGACGGCTAGACCTATTTCAGTTCCTAGAACCGACAGAGCCATCATGACCTATACCCGCTGAGAACGTTTACATAAGTATCTCTTATTTTAGGTGACGTGATTCCACATGGAAACTTAGTTATGGGCTGGACGCTGCAGTGGTGTGAGCTCGCAGACGGCATGATATACGCTCAAAAGCATTAATATATTTTTTACTGAATGTAAAACAGTGACTTAATGTATATGTACAAGAACATATATATCTAACATGTTTGTTATTTTCATGGATACTAAGATGAAAGTTTTATCTATTAATGTTAGAGGCTTCAGTATTCAGTCGTTCAACAAAGGGACAATTTGAATACAGTAACGCAAAATAAGGTATCTAGAGTGTGTTTCCATGAAACTCCATGTACAATCTATTGAGCTGCACACATGTATCTTGGCACTTTTCTAGAAAAGGCGCTGCAGTCTCAATGTTCTTCAGGACTACTTTGAACATGCGATTCGTAGAGACAGATGTGACATGATACACTTTGAACTCAGGTCGCGCAGTGTTAAATGCGTACAGATTTTTTATATTAATAGTACATTTACAAAGCCTAGTCACAAATGCGCGGTTGAAAGTAATAATTACAAGACGAAATTACTGTAGCGGTCTACACAAATGAGTCCAATTATTAACCAGTCTAGCTTGTTCGGACAATCCTAGGCGTGGCTATCAGAGAAATCGTCCCCGTAGCATCATATAGATACATGGTATTTTCCAGGAATGCTTGCGTTTTTCCTCTACCAAGTACATTTGCCTTCATGGTGACCAATTTCGATTAGATTTTACTAAATCTGAGAAATAAAGTTAATATTGTCTAATGCAACTTGTCTACCAAGTGAAGTCTGGGTTTATTAATCACGTGACCTCACATCGCAATATGCTGGGCATCCTTCCTCACTGCAAACTCTATTTCTTATTCAGTTTGCATAACTTATGGCAAATAGATTTATATGTTCTTGATTCATGTTCGATTTGTGAACAAACGTCCATTGATGTTATTTACACATTTAAAATTGGAAGAATTTTTAACAGTGAATTTTAAGAGATACGATATTTGACAAGATATATAGATTTCGAGATTTCCTACATGGGATTGTCTAAGCACAACTTTAGTAAAATAATAATATCTGTAATGTAAGCAGTGTCATGAAATAAGGCTTGCATGTGTCTCTTGAATTCATTAATCTGTTGACAGGAGTCCTCCAATTCATTACTATCAGGTGGAAGGAATTACTGCTTTGTATGATTCCTTGAGTTACTTTTCCATCGTATTAAAAGAGGTAACGCAGAAAGTAGAAAATAAATTCTAGTTACAATTTCGAATAAACACACCATTTCTCTCGATTGCATAACTTTCCTGAGAAGTTCCCCAGCATCTTTCAGCCAAGGAACATCTATAATACTAATAATAATAATAATAATAATAATAATAATAATAATAATAATAATAATTATTATTATTATTATTATTATTATTATTATTATTATTATAGCAATAGTAATAACAGCATAATTCATTATTATTATTGATCATTTCGTGCAGGGCGTAATCATTAGTAGTTCTATAGAGACAATATTGCAAAAGCAAAATGCACCGTGAAATTAATCCAAAACATAGTTATTGTAGTCTTAGCGTTGTTCTTGAAGCTGAGCTATTTGGGTTTTCAGAGCACTCCTGAATCAGATCACACAGCCATTCTCTCTAGTACGCAAAACAACGTTTTGGGGTGTGATAATGGGGTTATTTGAATACGAGTGGCGAAAGAGGAGCGTAAGTTTCTGGATGGGGTGTACACGTGAGTGATGTCAGATTGGCGTTTTGGACTGGAGACAGTCTACACAATGTACCACAGCAAAAAGATTTTGTGATTGTGTCCAGAGTGAACCCGTAGCCAATGGAGGGCATATGGCAGGGGCGGAGGAGGAGAGCTCTGTTCTCGAATTTCTACAAATGATTTAATTAGCAGTGCTATGAAGATACTAGTGTTTCTGTAGAAGATACTGAGACGAACCAGATAGACGACAATTGCAACAGCCCAGTCTAGAAAGTAATAAGAAACTTTTAAGTGTTTCAATAATGTAAAATAAATTGTGAATGGAGCCAGTCCGTCTCATTTCACGATATGCAGCCTTGCATATGTTCGTCATCTTGGTGTAATGAGAGAGTAATGTCAATACTGATACCTACGTTTCCTACTAATTGTGTAAGTTTAATGCTGGTGTCGCTGGCACATGATGTTTAATATAAAATAGATGAATGAGATGAGTCTATGTGTGATGATCTGGATGGCTACAACTTTATCGTCTTTCGTCTTCAACTTGTTACATATTATCAGTGTCTTCAGATCCGAAATGTACCTTTCTAAGCCTTGGATGGAAGCCTCAGATTTGGTTGGCTGGTGAGATTTGATATATGACACGTGAGAGGGGTGAGTGTATAGAATGAAGAGCACTAATACATCAATCAACTAGTCTGGCATATTTTCCATTTACGCACATAATTTGTGTCCCACTTATGTAGACTAAGCGAGGTCTGAACCATAGTAAGACTGTATCGCGAATGCCAAACACATCATGGAGACTTTGGAGTCATTAAAGTAATATTTAAGTAATATGTCCTGATCTGTCATCACACAGAAAAAATAAGGCCGTTAACTAATTCCAGAAGGGCAGTCTCGGTAATATGTCAATGACGAAGTACAGACTTTAAATTGCTTAAAGATTATTTAATTTCATATGTGATACAAACTGTGGCTGAACAAGATCTTTTACATGTAAGCAGGCCGGTAGATTTTATCTTTTCGATTACGTCGAGGTTTTGCTTCTTCGACAGAGGCTTTACAGCGGCATTTCCCCCAGATGATTGAGACGTATTAATGGTATAGTTTTGTAAAGTCATTTGTAACTGAATTGTATATTCATAATGTTTTTCCATTATACCTGACCTATAATGTGCTCTGGTTTCGTCCCCACTCACACCGTTTCTCAAGAATGGTTTATTCAAATCCTACATTATTTCAAATTGTTGAGTTTGGTTCAGCAAATGTTGCGCAAGCAAAGTTCTTGCAGCGAGAAAGCCGATTATCTTTAGATCTCTGGTCGTGGATTGCACCATAGCCAGGTGCAGTCAAGTCAGACACTAATATCACAATGAAGTTTGAATCAAGAAGATGTCTACTTTAATTAAAATATCTTACAGCGGTTTCTTCCCAACGAAACCAGGTATTGATTTGGTCTTGAGAAAGGCATACAGCAATAACATTTATGGATCAATCTTAAGCAGTAGAGGAAAGGGGATTATTTTTTGCTCTCTGTGTTACGAGAGATAATTGTTTGAAATAGTGGATGTTTCAGTGTTTATTCTAAATTTTCTTATAATCAGACTTATGTTATATCAAGCCGTGCTATTAGACTATTGTTCGTTAATGTTCCCTAAAGTCTTCGTTCATATTGTTTACCTAAGCATGTACAACCTGGACGCGGTGGAGTGCGCGGATGAAGGAACCAACTAGTTCAACGAGAGGAAAGGAGAACTCAGCAACGCGTCGTGGCTAGACACTTAGCACGCCGTGGTCATCCAATGGATCCAAACTTATCTCAAGTCGTCTCGATCTTGCCCTGCAATTGGACCCAGACTGGAAGACAGTGAGACTGAAATACGTAACTTCACTTGAATCCAAGCAAAGTGTCACTGAATTGTATAAATCTCTTTTTATTAAATACATGTATTCGAGTTTCTTTTTTTGTGTACAACGATAACCGAGGGTAATTTTTGTATATTGTACATTATTTCGACACAGTGAGTTCGGTTCAACCTATGCCGCACGTGCGAAGTGCTTTCGATAGGAAAAAACGATTTTTTCTAGCGCACAGCCGATATCTCTCCAATCAATTCATCATTTTACCATTTGAGTAAAACCATATCTTTCGCTAATTTTTGTGAATACATCATCTTTTACTATTAAGTAAAACACCCATTATTTTCATCGTGTGAAATTGCTGTGATTTGTTCACTTTTGTCCTTGTACTGTGTAAAGTCATTCATTTGTATTTATATTTGTTGCATTTTTAGGTTTGTGCGTATTATGTTAATTTGTCCAATATTTGGATCTTACACACGCACGTATTAATCAATATTCTTTCTCATTCAAATCATACATCAATAAACATTGTGTTTGTATCACCATCATAAGTGTTCTGTTGTAAATCCGAAAACCCAACTCGGTTAACTTGTTATAAATGGTGTCAGAAGTGGGATCATCTTGATTTAACAGAGCACTATCATTGTTTCATTATTCATGTATGATTTATTGTGTGTTTCAGACGCTCTTGTCAAGACAGTGAGGTTAAGTAGCAATTTAACATTACTTTCTTTTACCATTTCACGTTTTTGCTGTCTTCCGAGAAGGAAAATACGGTTTGTTAAATTATAGTAATTACACCTTTTGGAATAATACTGCACTTTAGGTTGGTCGTATCAGATTTTTGAAATGTCATCAGTGAAAGAACTTGTGGAACTGGGGAAATAGTTTGGCTACGAGGGGAAATCTCTTAGAACTTTTGTTCTTGAAGAACAGGCTAGGGAAAGGGACCAGAGGTAAAAGGAGAGGGAAATAGAAAGGGAAAAGCTGGAGATAGAAAGGGAAACCACCGAAAGAAAAATGGCTTTTAAGAAGGAAAAGATAGAGTTAGAAAAACAGGCCAAAAAGGAAAGGATGGAATGGGAAAGGGAAGCAGAGAGGGAAAATATCGAGTTAAAAAAGCAAGCAGAGCGGGAAAAGGTAGAGTTAGAAAAGCAAGCAGAGAGGGATAAGATAGAGTTACAAAAGCATGCAGAAAGGGAAAAGGTACGACTACTAACAGAAGTAGAGGATAGGAAGTTAGAAAGGGAAAAACAAGAGAGGTTAGAAGCTTTATAGGTAAAAGATACAAATAGGGAGAAGGAGTATCAAAGAAATGCTGAGCTATTGCAAACTAAAAGGGAGGGGAACCTGATTTCAAACTGAGAGGTACAAAATTGCCCCCATTTGTAGACGACAAAGATAACATGGATAGCTACCTAAATATGTTTGAAAGGTACGCCACTGTACAAATTTGGAAAAAAGATGATTGGTCGCTCTATCTTACCGCGTTGCTTAAGGGTAAAACATTAGATGTGTATTCTCGTTTATCCTCGGCCGATTCGCTAAATTACCTCGCGTTGAAAGAAGCACATCTGAAGAAATACGAGCTAACCGAGCACGGGTTTCGGAAAAAGTATAAGTATAGCAAACCCGAGAGAGGCGAGACATTGACCCAGTTCGTCACTAGGACGTGCAAGTACTCGCAGCGATGGGTGGAATGTGGCAAAGACGTGAAGACATTTGATGGTCTTATCAATGGTCTTATCGATTTCTTGCTTCGGGACCAGCTGTTAACAACTTGTGGCAAGAAGTTATATTTATTCTTGAGGGAAAGGTCCTTCACGAATATATATGACATGGCCACACAGGTGGATTTATTTGCTGAAGCTCGGGGAGGTTCTCAGAATGTCATCTCGCGAGACGGAAAAGGTGGGAATCAGGCTAAGGACCAAAAACCCTAAGAACCTGATAAACATGGTAGGGATAACCAGGGGAGGCATAAGGACTAGCAATGTTTCACTTGCAGGGAGTGGGGTCATATTTCCCCCAATTTTCCTAAACGGAAGGGATCAGTCCAGAAAGTCATGGTGGCCATTGAAGGCAGACTGTGGGTTGATGAGAAACTACATGTTTCTCAGCAGGCTAACAGGGAAGCAGTGTACGAACCAGTGGTGCGTGCAAGGATTGGTAGCGACACTATCCAATCGATCGGCACGTGTATTTTCCCCGAGGCAAGAGGACCAACGGCGAATGGTACTGTCAACGGACAACAAGTGACCGTTTTACGAGACACAGGGTGCACTAGTGTAGTCGTAAAACGGAGTGTCGTCCGAGATGACCAATCGCCTTGGATACTACTGGACCAAACAATCGACCACGTTCCGGTTGCAAGGATAGTTATCGAAACACCTTTTCTGACCGGAACCGTTGAAGTGTTGTGCGTAACCAGTCCGATCTATGAACTTACGATTGGCAATGTACAGGGATCTAGACTCCCAACCATGTCTGACTTCCGATTCCCGATCATCCAAGCAGTTCAAACCAGATCACAGGTAAAGGAGGATAACAAACCTCTACGTAAATTAAAAGTACCGGAAGCCATTACTGATATCTCCCGCGAAGAATTTCTGAACGAGCAAGAACGTGACGAGTCTTTAAAAGCTTCTGCGTAGAAAATGTTGTCGGATAATGTGGGAAAGTAAGAACGGGGGGTCCTCTAGATTTCTACATCGTAAGGGTTTACTGTACAGGGAATATAGAACTCCCGATGATAGGAGGTTCTTACACTTAGTTGTTCCCCGGAAATTTAGGTCGCACGTACTCAGTGTGGCGCATGAGTCGGGTTCGGTAGGCCATATGAGTATGAATAAAACCACGGTTAAAGCATTGCGAGAATTATATTGGCCTTGTGTCAATAGCGATGTAGCGCGGTTTTGTCGTTCATGCGAGGTTTGTCAGAAGACGGTCTCAAAGGAATTGGACTACATCATTGGCATGGAAGATGGGTCCAATATGCAGAAACTCTACGTAGAAAGACCTAGTGAGACAATTGATAAAGTGGTCTTGAATGTAGTATGTGTGGCGGTGATAGACGATAGGTCGTGTGATGAATCGGAATTCGTCTCCAGTACCGAAATACCCCTTGAATTGCCAGTTGACGTAGGGAAAGAAAGTATAAACCAGATCAATGTATGCCCGGATTTATCCGAGGGTCAGCGTACGCAGATCTTGGAGGTTTTGTCCAAATACCAGGACGTGTTTACGGACAAACCAGGCCGTACTGGATTGATTCAACACGAGATCAAGTTGAATACCTCAGATCTGATTAGGATTAAAGGATATCCAATACCCTTGAATGCGCGGAAGACCATCAACGAAGAAGTGGGAAAAATGTTAGCCCAGGAAGTGATCGAACCCTCCAGTTCCCAGTACTCCTCCCCCATTGTATTAGTCGGAAAGAAAGACGGGATAAACCGTTTTTGCATTGACTTTCGGCAACTGAATAAAATCACCGTGTTCGATGCAGAACCAATGCCAGATATAGAAATCTTATTTTCAAAGTTGGCAGGTCACAAATACATTTCCAAGTTAGACCATACCAAGGGGTATTGGCAGGTACCAATCGCTGATAATGCTCGCGAGTTAACGGCATTCGCGACTCCCAAAGGTCTTTATCAATTTAAAGTCACGCCTTTCGGTCTAGTCAATGCCGGTGCGTAGTGTGTTCGTCTCATGCGCAAACTACTAAACGGTATGGAAAAAGTCGATAGTTTTGTTTTTGTAGATGATATCTTTGTTTATACATATACCAGAGATGAACATGTTAAGGTATTAAGGGATTTGTTCGATAGACTTCAGACTGCTAATCTTACAGCTAGGCCCACCAAATGTAGCATAGGATATTTTAACCAAGAAAGTTCGGGCCATCTTGTAAGTGGACTAGGCCAGTTGAAACCTCACCCAGACCAAATAGGAGCAATCAGAGAGGCACCTAGACCAGAAACCAAGAAACAAGTAAGATCTTTCCTAGGTTTAATTGGATTTTACAGGAAATGTGTTCCCATTTTGGGGCTATTGCCAGCCCATTAACAGACATGACTAGGGAAGGGCAACCGAATAAAGTTTCATGGGATGTTTACCAGGAAAAAGCATTTCACTCTTTAAAACAGAAACTGATATGTGCACCAATCTTAAAGTTGCCAGAATTGAACAAAAGTTTTGTGCTGAGGACTGATGCGTCCAATATGGGACTTGGGGCTGTTTTGCAACAGGAACAAGAGGAGATGAAATTGCACATTGCTTATGCAAGTAGGAAATTGCTCTCTAGGGAGAAAAACTACTCCGTGATTGAGAAGTAATGCCTAGCCTTAGTATGGGGGATAGGAAAAGTCCATACATACCTTTTCGGGAGGGAGTTCGTCTTACAAACGGACCATCAGCCGCTCTTATACTTGAAAAATGCAAAGGTCGCCAACGCAACACTGATGCGTTGGGTGTTGTCTTTGCAACCGTATAGTTTTCGAACCGAGGCGATCCGAGGGTCGGAAAATGTGGGTGCTGATTTTTAAAGTATGGTATAATTAGCAGATCATTTTCGTTCAGTATTCCAAATTGGATGTTTTAGATAGTTGTGTATGCTAGCATTCCGTGATTTTTCTAAAAGTATTGCCACTTTTTTAAAGGGGGGGGGAGGTATTGTCACAGAATTGAAGTAATCTCTCTATTTATTAAATACATGTACTCGAGTTTCGTTTTTTTGTATACAACGACACCCGAGGGTGGTTTTCGTAAATTGTACATTATTTCGAAACAGTGAGTTCGGTCATGCTATGCCGCACATGCGAAGTGCTTTTGACAGGAAAAACCGAAATTTCCAGCGCACAGACGATATAGGCTACATCGTCTGTGTATAAATGCCTCACCGTAAAGTGGTATCTTCACATTACGGAACGTTTTGTCAGTAAGCAGTCTACTTGGTACTTGCACATCTTAAGGTGTAGAGGTATGTAACGTATTAAATTCGTATGTATATTATTTCTTTTGTATATTGTAAGTTACAGCTATTGTACTACACCACTCCCTCGATAACTCGCGCCAGGATAACTCGCGAACCCGCTTATAACGCGGTGTCCGGCATGGCTCCCGATTTTTTTTACCAAAGAAAATATATTGTAAAATGTGCTGAACGTGAAAAAAATCGCGATAAGAATTGGTAAATTGGTAAATTGAACCTTGATACATACCGTATTTTACGTAAATTTTCGTACACGAAAAAATAATTATTAATCATTACTTTTTGTAAAAACAAAATGGGAATACGGTATTTTCGATCTTTCTGCAAACGTAAATCTTCTTAGTGGAAATTTTATGTCCGATAATTTAACGAATTTTTCAAATTGATATGTATGAAAAATTATGATACATTTAAATAATTATTATTTTGATAACTGGATTGTGTACGAAAAATTAAAGAGTACGAAAAAATACATGAAATGCGGTAGCTCATTTTATCATCGGAAATGGTGATTATTGCCCATTAAGACAGAATCCATACTGTGAAATTTGCAAGTTCTAATAAGATATCACATACACTGTATTATGTTTGGGGTTTTTTTGTTGAGAGAAATAGTAGTCAATACACTGTAAATAAACAGTATGGTGAAATAGCGATCAACGAAAAATGCTGGTAAATGCTAACAGGTGGCAACAGAGAATGAAATAAACACCAATTAAATGTCTTGCTATGTGAAATTCATGTTCTAATCCTTTAATTTCGCTTCGATGTAAACACTATAATCGCAACATATTCTCTTCTATGAAAACATGAAAAGAGTCAATCGACTGTCACATCGAAACCCGTGAGTACTTCTGTGAGAACCTAATTACATACCGGCTTTGTTTTGATCAACAACTTGGGGAACTGTTTGTTGCATTAAAAAAGAAAATTAAAAGAGACCTGTGTTGTTTTATCACTTTGAATATGTCTTTTGTATCAAATCAAGCAAGGGAAGTACAATTAAAAAAAAAAATCAAAGGCATAATTTCTTGTGGTCATTACCGTTCTCAAAATTGATTTTATTTAACCAATCGAAAATGGTTCCATATTTTTATGTACTTAACATCACTAAAGTATATAATATCAGTAATGTATCCTAATCATTTGTAAATGTGACCATGGAGAGCAAAGGAAGTAAGCGAAAGGTGTACTCAGGGACTGAAAAGCTGTGCATCATAGATAGGGTTCATAATGGCGAAGCGAGATCCAACGTTTGCAATGAACTAAACAATTGCTGAGTCGACATTTAGAGGTTGGCTTAAGGATAAGCAGAAACTTCGGGATTATTTACATGATGTTGATTCAGATAATGGGATCAAATGAAAACGAGCACGTACTGCAAACGATACTGAATTAGATGATGCTGTGTACGCATGGTTCACACAGCAACGTGAACAAGGTGTTCCCATCTCTGGAACAATTCTCAAGGCCCAAGCAGAAAAAATGGCAAAAACTATGGAGAATGAATCTCGTTTTAGGGTACGCCATGGATGGCTTTGGAAATTTCAGCGCCGACATAGAATTAAACAAAATTCATTATCGGGAGAAATACGCTCAGCGAATCAGGAAGCCGCATGTAATTATCCATACCTGCTCAGAGAGATAATCATCCGTGAACAATACACAGAGGCGGCAGAGAAATCAAAGAGTAACACAAAAAAATGAACAGATGTTTTCAAAATGTGAAGTGATATTTGTCAAACGTGTCACAAACTGCAAGTATAATCGTGTTCTAATTTACGTTATTTTAAATTTATAGACCCATTAAATTCATGTTGGTAATGGTTAACCCTTGTAAATTATTTTTGGTTTTCATTTTACTTCTACCGCAATCAAATCTACCCATCGTTCGATCGACATTGTTTCTTCGAAATGAGTGTCAATCTTATGTATAAAAAAGTCTACTTTGGATCAAACAATAAAACTAGAATTTATCCAATTCAACACAAAAATTTGTGACGTAGTACACAATGTGTGAAGTCGTACATGCGTTAAGCGAACGGAAACCATGTGGAATAATGTTTTGATGATATCCTCAATATACTGTAAGTTATCCTGAAATTAATTTTACTCTGTGAGGAAAAAAGTAAACAAAGTTATCCGCTATGTAGAGATATTTATTTACAGTTAATCTTAGCAATATTATTGAGTATTCAACACTAACATGCCAACCCAACCCACCCACCCTCTCTTGCCTCTACGTCGATCCCTTTGTTAGTTTTGTTGTTTGTTATAGGTCCCTCGATACCTCGCGCCCTCGCTTATAACGCGGTCGATGTTTTTGGACCCCGTTGTGCGCGAGTTATCGAGGGAGTGGTGTACTACGTTTATTTTTGTACAGTTTCTATGTAGGTTTGGCTTTCGTGGTATAATACAATACTTTCTATTCTTGTTTGTGACTTAGCAAGAGATTTACATTAACAATATAAAGTTGCATTTTATTAAGAAACATTTAGTACCATAGAAATTTTATCTGACACGGGTTCAATTCTGAACCTGTTTATTGTTTTGTACTATTGTACCAATAATAGATTTGTATAACTTGCCGTATATAAAGTCATTACGTTTTATCCTATTTGCCGTGTCATAAGTAGTACACGGTGTTAGATGTATTTTCAGCTGACCAGAATGTAGAGCTATAGAGCTGACCAGAGTGTAGAGCTGTAAAGCTGACCAGAGTAACCAGAGTGTAGAGCTGAAGAGGTGACCAGAGTGACTAAAGGGGTCCACGGTGATCGTAGTCGTGGTACCAGCTATAGAGCTAACCATAGAAATTAACCACAGCAGCCGTACAGCTGAGTGAACAGTGTTGCTGGTTGAGTAGTAGGTGATCGGACGTTGCAGACCGGATTGGATGGCGCTGATTGCTTGATTGACCAAGGAATTGAATGACCGGTGTGACTGGTAGCCAAGTGTGATTTTGAAGGACTGTTTTTCAGTTACTCCGTGTATGTAATCTTTTAGCCGTGGGCTAATTTAGGGGTTTTGTTATATCCATTGTTTTGGGAGTGTATAAGATATTTTGGTTGATATCTCTACAAGCAATTCATCATTGTATTATTTGAGTAAAACAATATTTCATTTTCCACTAGCTGAGTGGATACATAATGTTTTGCTATTAAAACACCCATTATTTTCATCGTGTGAAATTGCTATAATTTGTTCACATTTGTCCTTCTACTGTTTAAGGTCATTCATTTGTATTTATATTTGTTGCATTTTTAGGTTTGTGCGTATTATGTTAATTTGTCCAATATTTGGATCTTACGCACGCACGTATTAATCAATATTCTTTCTCATTCAAATCATACATCAAAAAACATTGTATTTGTATCACCATCAGAAGTGCTCTGTTGTAAATCCGAAATCCCAAATCGGTTATCTTGTTACACCAAGGACAAATCACAGCTTCAAAAAATAACGCACAAGTCCAAGTTATGTAGCGGAAGTGACAAAAGAAGCAACGGAGAATAATACCTAAGATGCAGCCACGAACCTGTACACAGGCAGCTCAAGGCATAGGGTCGCTTTCTATTGGAAGGAAGAAGCGGTTGGAAATCGGCAGTCCCAGGATGTCTGAGCAGCCCTTTGAAGGATCGAACTGCTCCTTTCCGTAGCATGACGAAGGATCTATTGAAGGTATCCAAAACAAAGCCTACTTCTTTTCACCCTGGCAAGCTCACAGAGACTGTCAAGGATATCATTCTGGCTGTAGAATATGAGTAAGAAAGTATATGATGGCAACGCTCAAATTAGGCACATTGAATGTTCGAACTCTTCGACAACGCCAAGGCTGATAGACCAGAGCGACGGACAGCACCAGTTGTTAGGGACTTCGCACGACACAGGATGGACAAAGCATCTTTGAATGAGACTCCCCTAGCAGACGAGGACCATCTGTATGAAGTGGGTGGTGGCTGTACGATCATCTAGAGTTGGCATGAAAGAGAAGAACGTCGCGAGGCAGCTGTCAGATATGCTGTGAAGACTAACCTACTGCACACACTTACAGGCCTTCCCAAAGGCTTCACTGATCGCCAAAGGAAAACTTACAAATTCCACTGCGAGACGAGAAGAGTGCCGACTTGATCATCGTCTACGTTCCAGCAGTGACCAACCTTTCTCTACTATTATGAAATATTCAAAGTCTATGATTTTTAATTAATTTTGTGGGATTACATAAAATATTTAGAGAATTAGCGACTTTAAACTTTCTCATGATGACATTTATGGATAGCACATAACCACATTAAGGCCTTCATTCGGAATATCTTTGGATTGTTTTCCTGATTATTGTTAAATGTTAGTACATTATGTATCTTTGGCAATATAGAAATTCAAACATAATGTCATTCATGTTTAATAAATTTAGTTTTGTTTTCTATATTTTACGAAAAACAAGCCATAGTTTTGGAAAATTGAAGGAGTGTTGGCTTTCATCTTCAGCGACGTTAGACATGTAGGCTAGCTGGATTGTTGAACATAAATAATTTGTCAGTATCTTTTGTGTTCGTATGTTGGTTCTAGTCCACGTGAATTTGCACATTTATTACAATAATTTTGACCATCTGGTCCACCGTTCACCTTATGAGTACAAAATTGAGAGTAAAACCCCTCCCCTTGGCGTCAGAAGAGAGGGTGGCTTTTTTAAATTGAAAAACGTTAGTATCAAAACTGGCAGTCAAATTATAACTTCTGGACTTCTTAATGAGAGTAAAGGGAAACACTTAGCTGCAGAACTAGGTTAGTAGCAAAATAATTCTCTTTTTTATATATTATGTCTATATATTATATATTCTAAGTGTG
>JAECUM010040607.1:0-19400 GCA_016617855.1 Megalonaias nervosa
GGAGAAATTTATCGTGCAGAATCACTCCACGAAGAAATAACAAAAATTGCATTAAAATATACTCCTGACAATATCTTGACAGAGTCAGAAGTTCAACAATTATTGAATAATTGTTTTACCGTTTCATCAGTTGTTGCACATGCTGCACAAAAGAATAATTCATAGCCATCGACAAGATCGGAATTTCTTGTTGATGTCCAACGTTGCTGTATCGAATACGGACACGGCGGATTGTGGAATACTAAATACGATTATAGGCATGTTATTTCGGTTGATATGGTAGCATGTTACCCTGGAAGTGTTCTTGGATACGGAGAGTGTTCTGAATACTTCAAGAGATTTGGACATCCAACACACGAAATGACAAGAGTTGCGATAAATGGTCCCTTACCAGATTTTGATTTAACTGGAATTGTCTGTGTAGAGTCGTTTGAGTTTGTAGATAATCTTCATCCTATTGTTTATGCGTGGATTGGAAGACATTTTTCAGAAAAATATTGGGATCCAATAGTACTATTACGAAAGCGATATTGATATCATTAGTTGTATGTGAAGCGATAATAACGTATCGTCCGCAAAAGCATGTTTGGTTACCACAACCAAAGAAATATTCTGATGATGAAAATCCTGATATGACTGATTATGAAAATAAGGTTGCAAAAGATCTCGGCAGAAAAATAATTGGTAAATTTACTCAGGGTGGTTCATGTGATCATAAAGGACATTGTACAAGATTAATTATGGACGATGCTGAACTCGATTTTATAATTGCTTTTACAACAGAGAAAGGTACATTTATAAGTCGAAGTAATGCTTATTTGTCAGACGGAATTAAATTAGGTACAATTGTGAGCTCTATTGATGGTGAATCACCGCAGTTTATTCATTTAAGATCTTCGATGCTCGCGTATATTTCGATAAATTTATTATAAATGATAAACAGGTTTCCTCCGATCGCGGTTAGAGTCGCCACGGATTCATTTTATATAATAAATAAAAAATATACGGATTTGTTAAAATCATTACTCCGCGTTGATGAATCATGGGGCGAATGGAGAATGAAACGAGAAAATATATTTAGTTATTCTGAATCTGCAGACGTTGAAATTAAGGGGATATATTACAAGAATAATAATCAAGTATCAAAATCATCAGCACCATGTGCATGTGATCCTGTGGCCAGACATAAATCCGTTTATCTCAATGGGTGTAATGATTCTGGTAAAACAACACGTGCGATTGAATTATTTCTAAACAACTGTTCGGATATGATTATTTTGACACCTACACATAGACTCACCAGGGAAATGAATGAACGTGGAGTAAAATCTCAAACCTATCATAGTTTCTTCAGATGGTGCGGAGATGCATGGACTCCTGAACGAATGGGTGAAAAATACGTTCCTGGAATTATTATCTGGGATGAAGTTTGCACGGTATCGCTGGAAGTATTAAAAATATTTCTTGATTGGTTATTGACGAAAAATACTGCTGTGATAATGTGTGGCGATCATGGTCAACCACCACCTTTTGTTGGACAGTCTCCGCACGAATGGTTAAAATCTTTTGTAGATTATTATGAGGAAATACCTGATGATCATAGAGCTTTTGATGAACCACTGAAAGAATTTAAAAGTTAATCAGACTGCAGCCAGATAGGATACAGTGTGAGATAATGCGTGAACTAATTCCAGAAACTCTTATGAATGATTTTTGGACTTTGTGGAGGCCAGTTGATTTGATAGTTGCAAGTAGAAAGATAGTTCGTGATACACTGCAAGAGAAATTATTTCTGTTACATAAAGAAAAGTTTTCGAATCTACCTGTACCATTGTGTTATCGCCCAGCGGATACGCGACGACAGAATATTGAAGTTGAAATGTCAGGAATTAATGAGAAACAAAATCTTGTACTAAATGATATTGTTTTAGTTCCTGTTGATATTGTTGAGAGCGCGTTAACGATGGAAAAACTCCATGGACACTAGGATATGCTATAACGATTCATTCTTCACAAGGATTAAATATTTCTGATACAAATATTTGGATAATTGATGATCGGATCGAATGGTCAAATTTAGTTTATCTCGCGGTGTCTCGAGTCAGAAGAATATCTCAGCTGCGAAGGGTTGTCATAGACAATGATGATGTAGTCGCTGACGATATCAGCGACAAAGTTGTCAAGAAAAAATTATCTGGTTATAAGCAATGTGACAAAAAAATAAACGCGACTTTGATCTCAATGCTGAATTTAGTATGACACTGAAACAACGACAGAATAATCATTCTGCAAATTGTAACACAGTAATGTTGTGGCAGTATTCGAATAATAATCCAAGACAGTTTACCGTAGATAGAATTGATAGTAGTCTTGGTCACACACGCGAAAGTGTGATGCTGACCTGTCTTGAGTGTAATCGACGTCGGGGCGCTGGACGCCCTGGAGCCAGTTTACAAACGTGAACGCGGTGGCAATTGTGTGTCTTCAGGAATTACTTGTAATTGTTCGCGTACAAATCCACGCTGAGGAGCAGTTGAATCCAGTCTGTAGAATGCAGGTCTACCTGTGGATCTAACCACACTGGAAATTTTATGTGTAGTCACACTCCAGATAGGATCAGTTGCTCTTTTTTTACCCCCTTCAAGTTCAACAGGTTCATATAAATATCTTACAGCCATATTAACTAGTATTGGTTGTTTTGAGGAAGAGCCATGTCGTTGTATTGGTATGCTTTTTTGTGATTGCATTAATGGGTTTCATGGCAAATGCAAGAATAATTTCATTATTTATCGCAGCTATTACACTTGGTAATCTTGCAACCCATTCACGAGATCTCGTATCTGCTTGAACTATTTCCTTCGCATACTGGTATCCAAATAATCTCTCAGCAAGTGTTCGATTGAATCGTTCAACGATTGCCTGATCGCGATGAATTGCGGTATGTCCTCGTCTGATTTTGATATTATGTGTTTTCATCAGAGATGATTCTGCACCAAGAAATTCTTTGCCAGGATCAACCTGTAATAGTTGTATCCATCGTAGACCACCACGTTGATAAATTCATTCAAACGCAGATGCAACTTCAGTTGCTGTTTTTGCTGACAGTGGTTCGGCTTCCTTATATCTACTACCAACATCAACGACAGTTAACGCGTATTTGTATGTGCGTGATTGACGTCTACCAGTTTTAATAGTATCATGTGGTAAAAACAAAATATCTGCCTGATGAACTTCATTGGGAGCGCTGACATCAAAATACGCGTACTGAATTTTTTTTGGCGGTGGTAGATAGATTTGCCATATTGCCTGTCGTCCTAACCAATTTGCAGCAACAGAACGTGAAACATTTGGTGCATCAGCAAGTTTACTAATCGTTGTTCTACCCCTCCAATATCATCTTGGGCTATAATAAATCGATTCCTTTATGATAATAATCAGTTGATTAATTACCAGCCCCTTGTACTTATTTACCTTTCATCCCAGATTTTACCAGGAAGCTAACAAGTTTTTCTCTGAGAGATTTGTTCTTTATAGAATTTAACGCATGAATCATCTTCACATCTGCAATATGTCGTTGTTGTAAATGCTTATTTTTATATGCAACATCATGAATGTGACACGCTTGATCAATTGCATTTATTGGATACTCTCCTGGTCTTGATTGGTCTCCTTCGTCAAGTCGAATATCAAGTCGGGTTCCAGGACCACAATAATTATATCCAAGAAGATGTTTCTCACCAGAGTATTTAACCCATGGAGTTCCTGGTAATTTTCCCAGTGAAGCAGCGATATCACCGCCTGTCTTCCTTGACTTGTCAGAGGAAATAAATTTGTAATTTTTGTACCACATTTCACACACTTGTCTGTAAGTGCACACTTTTTATTTTTTGTTATTATTGTTGCTAATCCAGTGGTGGGGGTGGACACTACATCGACCACAATATAAATTCATATTATTTATTATATGGATATAATTGACTTCTCAGCAACACGAAAGCAGGAGCCAGTCAAACATGATCCAGCGCTACCAAATTCTATCAGGATGATAATAATTGGCCCATCTGGGTCTGGTAAGACGCAATTGTTGCTTAATTTGATAATGAGTTGGTAGATGATGAGAGATGTTATGAAGTACTTAAAGATTTTAATGAAAATGCAAAGTTGTTGGATGAAGACGGTAATGATATTATTGATTTTATTACCAATAATGATGGAGCGCCATCTGTAGATGACATTTATGGACTTATTAATAACCTCGTAGTATATGATGATGTGATGCTACACAAACAATCAAATCCAGCTCGGATATTTTCTCGAGGCAGACACAAAAATACTGACGTGATTTTACCCAGCGATATACACAAATACCTAAAGTGATCAGAGATAACTGCTATATTTTAATTGTTTAATGGAGTCGATACACATACTCTGCAAAATATTCATTATATTTGGTGTTCAGGGGACATGGACATTATTAAATTCAAGAACTTTTTTTTCAAAAGCACAAGCTACCCCACACGGATTTATCACAATAAATTTACATGATCCTAGGTCGAGGTGTCGTATAGGTCTTGATAAAATCTTTGGATAAACAAACCAGAGCAGCAGAGAGGGTGCGACCAAAAGTAGGTCGTCTAGGAGTAAACAAACACGCGAGGAACGAAGGTCAAAAATGAAGTAACCCAATTGGTGGGGGTTTATCGTTGTTGACTATTGAGACCAAAATTTTGTTTTAATGAGTAACAATCCAAGCAAGTGGTCTGTTCACCCTCTCTGTTGCTAAAATGTTACACCCTTTAATTTGAATACTTTAGTTATCTTGTGACAGAAACTTTAGTTATAATATTTTAGTTTCCATTTTGAACTTGCACTAATTTAGCAAATTACGATATTTACAACTCGTTCTATAGCATCATCTTAATCTTGTCTCATTTATGTTTAATACATTTTCTCATGATCATTGCTTTCTTGCTTGATTTATCCTTCGTACCTCTATCTGTTGATCCAGGTGTTAGAGTTTTATTGTAAAAGCTTCTATTCTTAAGGCGGCATCTTTAATGTCATTTCATCTCTCGTCTTGTTGGGTAAACAAACGTCGGATAATTGATCCACTGGTGAAATGAGTGCTTGTTGAATTTTAGCTAACACATCATCTGTCTCAGGTTCTAATTGTTAAATTTATTCCTAATTTATGATTTTGTACGACCGACATTTTGCATCTCCTTTTCTTCATATTCAGTCCCGGCTTTGTGACTGAAAGGTGTCTTCGTCTTACTGAAGGTCCTTTTAAAAAATCTAATCAGTATTTGCTTCCGCGATTCGCCATTTTCATCCGTTCGTATCATATGAATTTTACTTTTTCCCCGCAATAGTAATCCCTCCAGCACCTTGTTGTGTGTTACCTTGCACATCAGTAGGTTGAGAGGTTATCGACATGGCGTTTATCCTTAGTTTCTAAGATCATTTAAATTCTCCTGAAATTCGTGTGTTTTTAGAACTTTATAACTCTTTTCTTTCATAATACTAGATCATTAGGGCTTTCAGTCTGTTGAACTAAGTAATAGACGTTTTGTACCACCAATTTGGGTGATCGTTCAATCAAATGTACTATCATATCATTCTATAGATTTCATGTAAAATTCACCATTACCATCTTTATGCATATATCTGGAATATTTAGTTATAATGGATATACCGAGTTAATAAGCAGAAGCTCTGAATAGTGTTTGATATTTAATTTCTTTTTGCTTAATTTCTAGATCATCGAAACGTCTGATTTTCTGCTCTCCTACATCACTAGTAAAGTTTACAGTATCATCAGCTTGAATTTAATCTTGTATTGCCATCATTATCATCATTGTCAACGTAAACAAGATTTCAAATTCTTCATTTCTTCATCTATATTATTTTCAGCCATTTCTTTCATTACGTGCATAGCGAAAAATATACCAGGGCACAGCTGCAAAACTAATTGTGATTTATTCAAGAGAAAAATAGCGATAGTTCCTGAATAGTGCAAACAGGAATTACAAATAAAACATACATAATTTGACAGTAAAACTGGTCTGAACAACTGGTGGAAAAAAGAATTAAAAACAACGCCAGATCTTCGAAACTTTTTTAATTCTTTGTCAAGTTCCGTAATTGATAGTGTTACATCATTATTTGTCAAACGTTCCAACAGGCAATTCAGACATTTCACACACAATCAGCTGAAAGATGACTACATCACTTCAACAGGTATCAAAAAATGGATATTTATAATGTAGCTAGGTTTTTCTCACTGTCTTTGCATGCAAGTAAGATGACATTTTGCACGGTTGACAGAGAGCACAAGTTCTATTAGAGCCGGTTATGTCTCTTTTTCTAAGGTCAGCTAGGAAGTCATATTTGAAGATGATTGACCCAATTAATCATCAAGGAATAAGACTCGCTCGAGGAGCATTTAAGACATCCCTATGAAGCGAACGAACCACCTTCATCACATCGTAGAGAAATGCTTTGCGCACAGTATGCTCTCAAATTAAGATCAAACCCTCTGAACCCTGCTTTTTCGGCTGTTTTTGAACCCAAATACAAAACCTTATACGAAAATAAACCAAACGCCATACCTTCCTTTGGCATTAGAATATCATCCAGCCTTGACAGTACCAAAATTGATCTTTCTAAAATTCAGAAAACGTCCATCTCCGAAACACCTCCCTGTCTAACAACCAAAAGTACTTTTTACGCTACGCGATGGAAAAAAATCGGAGACAAACCCTTCCATCTTCCACAACTCTTATCATGAACTCCTCTCCGAATTTTAAAACTTCACAAGAATTTATGCTGACGGATCAAAGGATGAGGAAAAGGCTGCTGCAGCCTTCGTTAGTGGAAAACACAGAACACAAGTTCGCTTGCCAATTGGTACATCAATTTTCTCATCCGAAATCAGAGCAATAGACCTTGCTCTGCAATTTATCGCAAACAAACGTATTTTAAACAGCGTCATCCTCTCGGACTCACTATCAGCACTTCAGTCGCTACACAAAAGAAAACTTGAAAACCCATTATTAACCAATATTCTCATAAAAAAAATACTGAGCTACTCAACCTCCCACAATATAGTATATTGTTGGTTACCCAGCCATATTGGTATTAAAGGTAATGAAAAAGGAGACCGTGCTGCTAATATGGCCCTATCCCAAGAACCATCTGATTTTAAAATACCGTATACTGATTTTAAATCTAGTATCAAAGAGTCTTTAGATCAGAAGTGGCAGGCATCGTGGAATGATGCAGTGAATAATAAACTTCACGCCATCAAGCCAACCCTACGAGAATGGACTCCTTCCTAAAGAACCATCCGTAGGGAAGAGGTAGTCATTGCAAGAATTAGAATTGGTCGTACTTATATAACACACTCCCACGTACTAAAAGGCGGAGACCCACCAGGGTGCATTTCTTGCAATGAATCACTCACTGTTAAGCACTTTATGATGGAGTGTTTCGACCTGCAACCTACGCTCAATCAGTACTACAATGTGCATGACATGAATTATCTTTTTGATACAATAAACGTCACTTGTATCATAGAATTCCTGAAAGAAGTAAACATTTATTCTAAGCTATAACTTTTATGCTATCACCTTGAGCATTTATATGTAATGTATATACCGTCCCTTATTTTCAATACCTTTTCATCTGTCTTCATTAACGTACACCATTTACATTCCCCGTTGATCGGTAGGCTTTATATATTACCCTTACCATCTTATCGTTTTACTTTCAACTATTTGGTTTTGATATCGCTGGTCGATATGAAACCTTTTATCATTTTTATATGATCATACATATAACCTTTTGTTTGGCGCTAAATAGCCTAACAGTGCTGGTGCGCCGTAAAATGCAATCAATCAATCAATCAATCGATCAATCAATCTCTTTTTCTTATTTCACATCTTGGACATAAGTATATATCCATCTCTTGTATTTACCCAACAGCATGTCAAATTAGTTTTTAATATTTGCAAATGTCGTTGTAAGCCGTTTTGAAATTAACCTTTTAAACGTCTTTGAATGAAGTTTATTTACTTTTTCAATTATTTGTACAGTGAAAATAAAAGCGAAAGTGAATAAAACAAATGCAAGATGAATCTAAGGTTAGAAAAGCTCTGAAACGGAACTTTACCAATCCCAAGAGATTTTGGTAGACAACTTTGGATACCAATCCCAAGACATTTTGATAGACAACTTTGGATACCAATCCCAAGAGATTTTGGTAGACAACTTTGGATACCAATCCCAAGACATTTTGATAGACAACTTTGGATACCAATCCCAAGACATTTTGATAGACAACTTTGGATACCAATCCCAAGAGATTTTGGTAGACAACTTTGGAAACGCTTGCGGTGACTTTAAAGAGCTAAAGCTCAACATTTGAAAAACAAAACAAGAAGAGTCTACATTATCACAACATGAGGAAATTCCACTACCAGAAATAAATGAAACAAGTTCAGATTGCATAACTATTGCATAACTGTTATTTTGTTCATCTTGTTCAAAGGTGCTTCTTCACATAAACTTAAACATTCATTTGGTACGTTGTTGAATTTGACAATAAGCAAACAATCAAAGGACAACTAGATAAAACTATCTCCGTGTCCTCCTTTAGCTTTTCAGCTAATAAAGTAAACAACTTTACATAAAGTGTTATGCTGATGGAAACGATAACAAAACCATGCAACACTTATATCTGCAATCATAGCTGCATATAGTGTATTTTTTAAAGAAGCGTTTCACATATAAATAGATCCTCTATCAAAAGTTGACACCAGAAAGTCTGTAAAGCAAATCATTCTATCTTCACTAAGTTCACAATCAACTAATTACCGATTAAATTCTTAACACCGTACAAACAAAATTAAAATTAACATACGTTGCTAAATGCTTTATTATTTTTATAAATAAGTGACAAAAACAAATCAAACCAATTTACCACAGAATATTAACATTTTGTCTCACTGTAGCCTACAATATACTTATGAAAAGGCTATTGAAGCTTACAAACGGACCACCATCAACAGTGCATGCTGAGTTAGTTTAAAAGCTAGTAATTCAAGTATACTCTAGCCAGTTGACAATCGATTACATCTGAAAAACATGGATGCTCAGTTAATATTTGTGTCTTTGGTTGTTTTAACTCAGGAGGATAAAATGAATACAATCTGCCCAAAATACCGCATTTCGGTTTTCACCGCTCCGGTGGCCTAGTGGTTAGAGCATCCGCCTCGGATGCGGGAGGTCGTGGGTTCTATCCCCGGCCGAGTCATACCAAAGACTTACAAAAATGGTATTAACCGCCGTCTCGCTTGGCGCTCAGCATTAAGAGGTCAGTGTTAGGACTGGTCGGTCTGGTGACAGGATAATGTGACTGGGTGAGACATCATGCTACATGTCTGCGGCATTATGACCCAGTGCTAGACATCACTATAAACTGCCACACTGCAGACATCGTAGCGATATGACTGAAAATTTTTTAAAGCTACGTTAAAATTCCAAATCACACACACACACACACACACACACACACACACACACACACACGAACGAGCGCATTTTGGTTTCCAAGAACATGCCAAAACACTTGCGAGGCATCTCTTAAGAAGAATATTAAAAATACAGCAGTACAGCCCACAAGATCATACACTGTGCGTATACGGATACAGAATCATAAAGAGATTTAACACAATAATGGTTCCGACTGTCAACGCTTTTGTGGTTAGATACATACTTGGAAGGGTAGTAAGGGTACCGTCAGATTCTACTGTCCTTATCGATGTTTAGTAAATTATGTGACAAGGGCTCACTTCATATAAATTGTGTATAGAACTTACATGACAATCAAATACTTAAGATTTTAGAGGAAAACAGTTTGAAAGATATTGAGACGTGGTAAGAAAATATCGAGACATGAACTGTTTTGGAACGCAATGATAATGAGCGAGCTGAATAAAATATTAATGTATCTAATCTACAACAACAGATTGATTATAACAGAAAAAAAAAGATTTTAGACATTGCTCACACAGTATTGAATATCTTATCTACTGCTGTTCCAGAGTTACATGAGGTATGGGAGATACGATACATAGAATCTGTGTTGGGGTTTAGACCGAGACAAGGAAATCCCAGTCAAGGGGTTACATTATTTGTCTCCCCACGAGTATAGTTCACCCGCCAATGTTTACATGCGGTGCATTAATACAAATATGTTAATGAGGACTGTGGCGTGACGTGTCATCCGAAGTACACAGTTTCTATGCGTGAGTCAAAACAAAATAACAACATTAAACGTTGCATAGTTTTTAGGTATCATCACATTTAATATATAGATGTTATATGAAATTAACAATAAATACTTAATATTTATTACAAGAAAATATTTCATTTTCATTAGTTCCAATTTAGAAAATTAAATTGTACATAATGAAACTGTACTCGGCCCACAGCTCTGTTGTAGTGTAAATGCATGTAGCATGAGTGTCCGTGCTTGGGTTATTCGCGGGTAAATAGAGATCCGTGTCACTATCGCTATCTTTAGAGGAGGTGAAACTGTTTGTGACATACTTGTGTTGTAATTAATATTGATTGTAAAAGTACCTCCGTGTATAAAAGACCCTCCAAATACGGACCCCAGCTGATAACCATGTGCTAAACTTTCAAGTTCACTGATTCGTTGAAAATGTATTTTTCTCCCTTGGAAATATGGCAAGTGTTACAGTGAAATTTGCTTAAGGATTAATGTGTTGACGGATAAATGATTCCTTCTGGCTGGTAAGTGCATTATTTGTCATTAAATATTTTAGGTATATTTTTGATTCAACTGGGGCGCAATGGAGATGCTTAACAAAAATAGAATAAAGCATGTTTGACATAACACATTTCTGGCTGTTACTAAGTTTTCTGTAGTTGTTAACAGCGTTGGAAGAATATGAAGTGTATAGGTCTATAGGCTATGTGCATAGATCAGTGTTTTCTGTCATAGTGCATTTCGCACAGCATTGAGAATTTTATCCTGTCTGTAGCACAGTCAATTTTCAGGTCAGCGTCATTAAATGTAGCTAACAGTATATAATTTGTTTCACACGAAGTATTCAAAAATAGTTAAGTAGCTTTAGCTACATTTAATGACGCTGACCTGAAAATGTACTGAGTCAGGCTTGCAGATAGGATAAAACTGATTATGCTGTGTGGAACGAACTATCGTAATACCAAAAAGCTCAACTTCGTGTGCGTGCATGTGTCTGTCTCTCTCTCGAAATGTTTTGTATGGTGTTTTCTCAAAAATGGAGTCCTTAAATTTCTATGTTGTTTTGTTATATATTTGTTTGTTTGTTTGTTGTTGTTGTTGTTGTTGTTGTTGTTGTCGTTGTTGTTTGATTTTAGAACAACTACGTCAGGCATAGCAGAAGACAACAAAGGTTTATTTTTTAAAAGTAGTCCCTAGCGCGGGGACAACTAGACCGAGACAACCGGACTGAGATAACCAGACTGAGATAAGAAAAGTAAGGTTAGCAAAACAGCTAGATTTCTCTGTCGCATGGGTGAGAAATAATAAGAACAGTGCACGCTTTAGCTGGTATAACTTCCTTAATTAGATTTGTTAATCCAAGTAATGTGAGGATAATAAACGGAATTGCGTACGTTAGAATGTGATATGGAGAGAAGGAAATATAATATGGAAAACGATGACACTGTGCAATCTTAACTGGAACAAATAAAGAGATTTAAATAATGAAGTCCACGAGCAATACGATACTGAAATGCTGATGAATGATATCAGTGCATAGAGCAATGATCCATACCACAAGATAGCAGCTGGCAGTAATATATTGTCGGTGTTGCAGAAAAATTATAACTTGACAGAGAAGAAACCCGTAGAGGAGGTAAAAACAAAATGAAGGTGAATGAAAGCATGATTAGATCTATTAAAACAACGTACGATTCGACTGCGGATTTGAGTGATAAGATCAAAATGATAAACGAAGCTGCATTCTCAAAATTTTATGAAAAAGTATATGATGTGGTTTAACACTAAAACATATATACTCATGTTGATAGAGAGCTGATCAATGGTATCAGAGTGGTACAAGGTAGAATTGATGCAACAGACAAGCGAATGATTGGGACCAAAATTTTGAAACAGATACAAACGTATTTAAGTGAAATAGATATACAGCGTCTGGAGTTACGAGGTATAATATATACAGCAACTTACATGAACAAGATCATAGGGACAGTCAAGGTTGAATTGAATTCCGGAAGGATTGTATAGATTAGATATAATCAGAGCACGGAAAGAGAAAAATAATAAATAAAAGGAGTGTGATGTAAAAGCCAGTATGCGTATAATTACGTTTTTCACATTTTCTGAGATACGGATATCCATATGGTATTAATATAAGTTTGAATACTGTACATACGAAATGAAATTTGAATTGTCAGTGGTTAAATAATGTTTTAAAATCATTACTAAATCTTCATATCTTTGTCATTAAACGGCATTGACAGGGCTGATGTATCTTTGAATAAATTAAATTAGCTGAAACATTTATTTAACAATTGCATCGTCACGTTTGGGCCGAATGGAATGTACACTATAAAGCTTTATGCAATTCAAATTAAGCAATTAAGATTATGCACAATTTTGTAGTTTTATCTTTTTCCAATTTTACATTTTGTTTTACTTTCTGTGAAATGTATTTAAATTTTACACTGGATTAGTGGTAAGCAACCTGATGATAACGTATGATAAAACAACTGATGACGTTATGAATTCCTGAAAACAAACACGTACTTGCTATCTGGAAGAAAATACTATATAATACTTGTATCAAAATATAATGACATTAGCAGTTGCTTTCAGCAAATTCTAGACTATTACGCACATGAATATCGCATTCCAATGTTCATGTTCATATCCAGAACTCTGAAATTGAATTTATGGTCGAAGGGTTTTCTACTCAGATTTTTAACTTGGGTATCATGTAACCATGATAACACAAACAAATATGAATAGATTCGGTTATTTAACCCAATGTCTGGTATATATGAAGAATGCCTTGTGTTACGAATATCTAATTAAATTACTTGTGTGTTAGTTTTAAATTCTTTTTTTATTTTATTTTTGTTTCATTATATTTTATTAAAATGATAATTTTCAAGGGAGTTGAATATTTTCGGAAAAATCACTTCTTTGTTTTGACCTGATTTGAACGTAAAAGGTATTGCATTATCAGTATTTTTAGCTCACCTTGGTTGAGACGTTTTGTAAACACTAAGCGAAAATGATTGGTCATTATCAAGGTCATGTTCTGCTTGCGTGATAGCTCTAATTTGTAAACCAATTTTTTTATTGAATCTTATAATAAGATTCGTTTAGTTGTTTCAAGGCGTACGTGTCTATCAGCTCTGCCACGTAGGCAACCATGTGATCTAAAATTGAGTGTTTAATACTCAATCACAGTGTTTTCTGGTTCAGTCGTAAAATTTACCTTCAGGCCGAAAGGTATTCTAATTTATTCACTCTGGAAAATACTCGTCTTCTTAATAAAAGTTCTGGGACAAAGACATTCAGTGGAAATTTATTCTGGAATTCTAACGGGAACATTATAAATTGTGATTCAACGAGGAACTGTTCCCTTCTGTACAATGACCTCATCTGACGTCATCGCCTTCCATATTGGAACTTCATCGAGATTCGAACCTGGATTCAATTAGAACTGTTTAGTGATAGGATTATATTTTTCAATTCTAGGATTAATTTTTGGATGATATTCACAAACCGTAAGTCCTATTTCATAATTTTATCTTGTTTTCTAGGGAAATAAATTATTTTGTTAAAATTTACAAAGTTTGTTGACTTCATTCTTTTCTTTTGTTACCTTTGAATGATGTCGCCAACGCTTGAATGATGTCACCAAAATAACTTCCTGTTTCCCAGCAAATATTACTTATTGATTTAATACAGATTACTTATAGATTAAACATAACATAGATTACTTATGGATTTAAAATAGATTAACATTACTTAATGATTTAAAACAGATTAACAATACTTATAGATTTAATACAGATTACTTATAGATTTAACACAGATTACTTATAAATTTAACACAGATTAACATTACTTATAGATTTAATACAGATTAACAATACTTATGGATTTAACACAGATTACTTATAGATTTAACACAGATTAACATTACTTATAGATTTAATACAGATTAACATTACTTATAGATTTAATACAGATGAATATTACTTATAGATTTAATACAGATTACTTATAGATTTAATACAAATTACTTATAGATTTAATACAGATTACTTATAGATTTAAAACAGGTTAACATTACTTATTGATTTAATACAAATTAACATTACTTATCGATCTAACACAGATTAACAATACTTATAGATTTAATACAGATTACTTATACATTTAACACATATTACTTATATATATATATATATATATATATATAATACAGATTAACATTACTTACAGATTTAGCACAGATTAACATTACTTAAAGATTTAATACAGATTACTTATAGATTTAATACAGATTACTTATAGATTTAATACAGATTATTTATAGATTTAACACAGATTAACAGTAATTATAGATTTAATACAGATGTTACTTAAAGATTTAGCACAGATTAACATTACCTATAGATTTAATATAGATTACTTTTAGATTTAATACAGATTAACATTACTTATAGATTTAACAGACTACTTATAGGTTTAATACAGATTACTTATAGATTTAATACAGATTACTTATAGATCTAATACAGATTACTTATAGATTTAATACAGATTAACATTGCTTATAGATCTAATACAGATTACTTATAGATTTAATTACAGATTACTTATAGATTTAATACAGATTACTTATAGATTTAATACAGATTAACATTACTTATAGATCTAATACAGATTACTTATAGATCTAATACAGATTACTTATAGATTTAATACAGATTACTTATAGATTTAATACAGATTACTTACAGATCTAATACAGATTACTTATAGATTTAATACAGATTACTTATAGATCTAATACAGATTACTTATAGATTTAATACAGATTACTTACAGATCTAATACAGATTACTTATAGATTTAATATAGATTACTTATAGATTTAATACAGATTACTTATAGATCTAATACAGATTACTTATAGATTTAATACAGATTACTTATAGATCTAGTACAGATTACTTGTAGATTTAATACAGATTACTTATAGATCTAATACAGATTACTTATAGATCTAATACAGATTACTTATAAATCTAATACAGATTACTTATAGATTTAATACAGATTACTTATAGATCTAATACAGATTACTTATAGATTTAATACAGATTACTTATAGATTTAATACAGATTACTTATAGATTTAATACAGATTACTTACAGATTTAGTACAGATTAACATTACTTATAGATTTAATACAGATTACTTATAGATCTAATACAGATTACTTATAGATTTAATACAGATTACTCATAGATTTAATACAGATTACTTACAGATCTAATACAGATTACTTATAGATTTAATACAGATTACTTTTAGATTTAATACAGATTACTTATAGAGTTAATACAGATTAACATTACTTATAGATCTAATACAGATTACTTATAGATTTAATACAGATTACTTATAGATTTAATACAGATTACTTATAGATCTAATACAGATTACTTATAGATCTAATACAAATTACTTATAGATCTAATACAGATTGCTTATAGATCTAATACAGATTACTTATAGATCTAATACAGATTACTTATAGATCTAATACAGATTACTTATAGATCTAATACAGATTACTTATAGATTTAATACAGATTACTTATAGATTTAATACAGATTACTTATAGATTTAATACAGATTACTTATAGATCTAATACAGATTACTTATAGATTTAATACAGATTACTTATAGATCTAAGACAGATTACTTATAGATCTAAGACAGATTACTTATAGATTTAATACAGATTACTTATAGATCTAAGACATATTACTTATAGATCTAATACAGATTACTTATAGATTTAATACAGATTACTTATAGATCTAATACAGATTACTTATAGATCTAATACAGATTACTTATAGATTTAATACAGATTACTTATAGATCTAATACAGATTACTTATAGATCTAATACAGATTACTTATAGATTTAATACAGATTACTTATAGATTTAATACAGATTACTTATAGATTAAATACAGATTATTTATAGATCTAATACAGATTACTTATAGATCTAATACAGATTAACATTACTTATAGATCTAATACAGATTACTTATAGATTTAACATAACATAGATTACTTATGGATTTAACATAGATTAACATTACTTATAGATTTAACACAGATTAACATGGCTCATAGATTTAACATAACATAGATTGCTTAAAGATTTAACAATGATTAACATTTACTAGATTTAACACACGTTAGCATTACTTATAGATTTAACAAAGATTAACATTACTTATAATTTTTTTTTACCTCTATTACATGTATCTCTTGGACATATTAACTCAAAGTAAATTAAATAAATTAATAAATGTTCAATAAATAACTATTATGTTTATACATTTTGGTATGTAGCCATTTCGCAAGAATATCAGATGGTTTTAATACTTAACAGTGAAAAATAAGAAACGAATTTATTTTATTTTTTTTGTCCAGAGTGTCGGTCCATTCGAGCGACTTTTGTTTTATTTAAAGTCTCTTTCATTTGTTTCTTTTCAACTGGAAGAAAACAAAAAACATTTTATAGCAGTGAAAGCATTGAAGTATGAAAGTCATAGAATGGTGATCTTGCCAGGGATTGGGCGTGGATAGTGATGAGGGTGGGGATTAGACTTGATTAGGGTATTTGAGCATGTTACCAACATTTCAGACATATAGTGTAGGGTAATTACAGCTAGATACATTTTAGACATACAGTGTAGGGTAATTACAGCTAGTTACATTTCAGACATACAGTGTAGGGTAATTACAGCTAGATACAATTTAGACATATAGTGTATGGTAATTACAGCTAGATACATTTCAGACATACAGTGTGGGGTAATTACAGATAGATACATTTTAGACATATTGTATAGGGTAATTACAGCTAGATACATTTCAGACATACAGTGTAGGGTAATTGCAAATGACAGTCAATACAATCCAGCAATATGGTAATACCATTCAGTGGAAAAAGCCACGATCAATACAAAGGAAAATAATAACAACATAAAATCTAACATAATTATTTTTTTAATGTTGTCTAAATCTTGATAACTGCAGTAAAGCTAAATTATGACCCTTGTGAATTCACAACAAACACAAACTATTATGCATGACAAATGTTTAAAGATTTTTATAATCATTATGTCTGTCAACGAAGATATGAGCTAAAAGATCAGGAGAATAGCATATTGTTTGGACAGTGTAGGTCAATTCCTTGGATTATAATAGAGAAACTCATAAATTGCATAATTCTTTTGTTATTTGTTTCTATAATAAGAGAAAAGTATATCTAACCATTTCTATTTAGGCTGGATTTAAATAATTAGCAAACATTCAGCATAAACTATCAAACATATTTATTGTATCGTCTTCAATTGCGAGGACTATGCAAGGCATGTCAAGGGAAATAGAAGGGGAAAAAGCAGTAATATAATCGACAATACGACAGCAAATAATTACTAATACTATGTAAAATACATATAACCAAGAAATCTAAAAGTATTTTATAATGATAATATGTCCAAGCTCAAAATGCAATCCATCGATGATTATACCTTGTCATGAGTTAAATACTTTGTTACCATTTCACATACTGACATTGCTATATTACAGAAAGCATGATTAATATGTTTTAATACCTTTTCCCATTTGGTAGAAATAAATGCAGAACGTCCAGTGATGTGATGTGATGTGAGTATGATTTTTAACGTAGCTTTAACAATTTTTCAGTCATATCGCTACGATGTCTGCAGTGTGGCAGTTTATAGTGATGTCTAGCACTGGGGCATCATGCCGCAGACATGTAGCATGATGTCCACCCAGTCACATTATCCTGACACCAGGCCGACCAGTCCTAACACTAACCTCTTAATGCTGAGCGCCAAGCGAGGCAGCTGTTAGTACCATTTTTGTAAGTCTTTGGTATAACTCGACCGGGGATCGAACCCACGACATCCCGCATCCGAGGAGGACGCTCTAACCACTAGGCCACCGGAGCGGTTCAGAACATCCAGTAGGACAATTTGTAGAAATCTCATAAGTTCTCATTCACCAAGAAAGAAATCTACATAATGATCTGTGTGATTTTCACCTACATGAGTCAAATTAAGCGTAATTAAAACTTTCATAGATTGCAACTACTAGAGCGCTTATTTTATTAAGAATAAGACCATTCTTTAAATAGAATGAGATTTAACTCTTTGCTGCCCTCGATTTTACTTGTTATCAAGAGCTCCTCCACATCAAGCCAATCCGCACTTTCTCCATTCTCCTAGTTTGTGATTATTACCATCATATCACGTTGCCTAGGAGCAACCACTCTCACTAATCTGATGCGCTTCGACGGAACTGATAAATGTTTGTGCTGGACAGAGCGGCTGCGCAGCAAGACCAGAGAGGCGAAATACAGGTGACATACCTTTCAAATCCTGTCGCTAAGCACAAAGTCAACTGACGGACAATACAGGTTGCATGGAATCGACCGAAAGGTATTTGCAGACCAGGGAAGGATGTCGTCCACATTCAGACTTTAAGATGCAAAATGGGATGGAAACTTGTGCAGCGACAAATCTTTTGCTCATTCCGGAACGTTAAGCCCTTATCCTGTTTTGTTCGAGAGATTGCGGAGCTGAAAGAAACATGCCTGTAACCATCCTGAAATATGAGCATCTCGATTTCGAACAGCATTTGTCGTCGGCACAATTCACAATCTGAGCCAAGCAATGGCTTCATTGCATGCGTAGATCGTACCATTTATATATCTGAAAGATAATTTCCATTCCAAAAACCTAGAATTGGTTGCTTTGATATATTCAGCAATTGTCGGAAATTTTCATTTGCCAACTTTGACCAGATTTCGGCCATAGTCTTTCTGGCAAACTCATTGTTCTTCTTCTACAGCTTAGCATTGACGGTGTTATCCTTTTCCTCCAAATGATTACCTTAGTGTTTGTCAGGTAAAATTAATGCACTCAGTTCATTACTCAGTAGTGCCATCTTTCACTCAACTCTTTTAAGGGCTCTCTCTCTCTCTCTCTCTCTCTCTCT